>APFE031099297.1:143408-203570 GCA_000404065.3 Pinus taeda
TGCAAACATCTATATATGGATCCCTCATCCTAGAGATCCAGAGGCTGGAATTTTGTATCTTGTAAGGAAGTGTTGTTGGTTTCTTTGTGGAACATCATAGTGTTGGGTGATCTAGCTTTTCATGAGGTGAAGAAGGGCTTTCATGCTGGGAGGTTGGCACTGGGTCAGATCAATGGGTTGTAATCCTCTCTTCTACTACTTCTATCAATAAAGCTATTTGATTTTTCCTCCATATTCTTGTCTGTCTTTGAATATTGAATTGATATATGCATTTGTATGGTCAATATATATCTGATCCTATATTGTTTATGATTATAGATCTCTATCCTTTGATGGTATTATGCTGCTTTGACTCTACAGGTGTTCTTTGAAGCAGGACAAGTGAGGAAGGAGCGACAAAGATCTGTCAAAGGGGAGAGGAAACATGAAAGGAGCCAAGCGGAAGACTGAGGTTGGTACTCTTTGCTTCTCTCTCATCTATTTCTCATAAAGGAAAACGTAAGTAACTTTAGTTTGTTTGTTTCTAAGATAGCTACCCGTTTTAGTGGGACTAGCAGCTCTGAATGGACACTAGTTTTCCCGATAATAGGTGGGCACAGGCCACCTCCAGTGGACCTGTCCCACACCCCGAAACCCTTAAGCACACGCCTTATAACATATGATACAGGAATGATGGGGGTCGAACCCGCCTGGCCCACATGGTCGTCCCCCAAGCGGGCGGCCCCAAAAACTAAACACTCCCATTAATACATAACCACCAGAGGTTTAATGTGCCTCCAATACAACAGATGTTACAGGGATTATGGGGTCAGGCTGGCCAATGCGGACCCGACCCCCCATTCATATATATTTTTTGGGTTTAAAACTATAATGTGAAAAAATAGGAGGGGCGGGGTTTGACCACCCGACCCCTCCTCAACCAATTTGCTAAACTTACCACAATGCCACAACCAATTCATTGATACATTCACCCTCCAAAATTTAAAAGAACCCAATTTTCTCAGTGTACGGGGATAGATGGAGGAACTAGGAGTAGGCACAGATTTCAATACAAGGGAGGCAGAATCTTGGCATGCAGTTCGAGGCATCATTTTGTAGGAGGGGTGAAATTTCACTTTGTGAGAATTTGACGAATTTTATATGGTTTCAGCACTTCTCGATGCCACGAACAAAATGGCATTGTTTGTGTCTCCATAATTTGTTTGCATTTTTCGGCCACTTTCAGTATGAGGGTGGAACCATGATTGTTGCAAAAACAGGGAGTGGAACCATGATCCTTGCAATTTCCCTAAGGAGGTAATTTTTCTCTGTGTCGGAATATAGTCAAGTTTACAGTCATTTTTCATGGTTTTCCATAGGGATCGCAATGGCGGATTTAGATTTTCCTTTGGAGTTGTAGATTCTCAGTTTGCGCATGGAACATAATCTTTGAGGAATCTAGGGGAATCTAAAAGATTCCTTGAGCCCAGAATTTTCAACTCTCAGAATTCAGATTTTGGACAGTCGATTTTGCACTATTTGATGCCACAAATCTGATGGTGCATTCAGATTTCTCATTCTTTCATTATATTCTTTAGCCACTTTTCTAAGTGGAATGCAGGGGTCAACATCCATGTGTGAGCAGTCATGTGATTGATGCCGTGAGATCGATGGTCCAAACAGCTTCAATAGTTTGACATCCAATTCTTCAGATGGCCCTTGGTTGTGAGGTATATGCAGTGTTCATGTACTTCTTTTGCTATGCATTGTGTTGCATAGGTCCTTAATTGATGTTTGATGTGGGATCTTGTTTCTTACTCATTTTTATGATTCCTACTTGATGTGACGCGGAATCGCTTATGTGATGTACTTGTTGTCATGATTCATCATGTTGTGTTTTGAGATCCCTTTGTTGTATGTTGATGGGATACTCATATGTCACCATTCATGTTGCTTTGAGATCCCTTTTATGCCATGTTGGCAGGATGCTCATCGTGCATGAGTTTTGTGTCATACTGATAGGAGTCCTTTTGATTAAGAGTTCCTGTAGAGGAACATCTTTTGGAGCCACTCCTGCATGTCAGGGCATTTTCCTTGTATGATAGTGACATCACCTCTTATGTACATCATCACTATTGACAACACTTAATGTAGCGGCCTACACCATATTGACACCGGGTCCTGGAGATGTAGTCCCTCCTGTACGAACTCTGTTATCAATGCTTATGTTTTCATGTGTTGATGATTGCCTTGTTCCTCTTCTTTAAAACATACAGATGTATTCATTTATGTTCATTTAAAAAATGCAATTTAACACATCACCAAAGTAAAAGGTATTGGAAGGGTCCTTTGTCACATCGGGTGTTTTTCCATTCAGGATGGAGACAAGACGTATGATGTGGGTCTAGGATCTATTGTTTGTACCAGAACTCAGATATAATGTGCTCTCCATCTCGATGATGGAGAAGAAGGGGTTTTAGGTCTTGTTCCCGGATGGAAAGGAAAGACTTAGGCTCAGAGGCTCTAAGCGCAAAGGGATTGTACTCGAAGTTAGAGAGCATGGTCTCTACAAGTCAACGAGCAAGACAATGGATCATGGAAAGAAGTAGGTGGAGTATGTGAAAGTTCCAGAGAAGTAGGTGCAGGTGTAGGCTTTAGAGGAAAAGGCACAAGTTCCCGAGAAGAAGGCACAAGTTCTCTAGAAGAAGGTACACTTTCCTGAGCATGTCTAGGTTCCTTAGACTTAGAGGGAGTCTAGTTTGAGAGGGAGCTTGCAGATTTAGAGGGAGACTCTGCAACCCAAGAAGAGCGCATGGTAAATGGTGAGCAAGGGTGCTCCTACAACTGCCAAGAAGGAATCATGGAAAGAGTAAAAGACGTTACAAGATAAGAAGAAGAAGTAGGTTGCTTCCAGCAGGGACATTGACACTTCCGAGAAGGGTGTAGTTCACCGTACAAGGATTTATGTGATTGTGAGCGCGAAGAGTTGGGCAAGTCTTACGAGTAGTGATGATGATGATGAGATACTTCCTAGTATTTGAAGTACCTCCTTAGCTAAGAGGGAGTGTTGATTTGTGTAGCTTGGGAGGTACTCCAAGCCCTGGGGTTCAGGGTCTGGAGGGAAAAGCATCACAAGGGAAGCTTGTGGGCTTGGAAACCAAGTGTGGGGTGTTGGCACCCATTGAGATTTGGGAAAAAATGATGATGGATATACGACATATGATGGATGAGGATGATAGTGCTTGGAAAGACGATTCAAACGCATTGAAAATCGTCTGAATCCAAGTTGTCGTTAGAGAGAAATGAATTTTTGAAGTTGACATAATTATTATTGGATTTTTCAAGTAGGTCGACTTGAATTAAAATCCAAAACACATGTATCTTCATGTGATTTGTTGGAGGCCTTAAAGGCTATAAATTAAGGATGGATTGGAGTCATTTAAAGCATCCAAAAGTTCAACGTATTCTCAAGAAGGAGCTCTAAAATTTAGACGAGATAGGAAGCCTAGCCGCAACAAGAAAGGAATCTTGGAAATACTGAGAGGGGGGGTGAATCAATATTTATTTTTCCGACTTTTATTTTGCCAATTAAAACATTTATATTCAGAACAGAAGATGAGCAACAAGTATCAATGATTTTATTAATATAATCTTTTGCAATAAAATAGATACAATATATAAGTGGTTGCAATCAGTTGCCAAGCACCAACTTGGAATTTTGTGAGGCTCCAACTTCGAGAGCTCCAACTCTGTTTTGATAAGGAAAAAAGCTTGGACTTAGGAGCACCAACTCCCAAGGACTTCAATCCTTTCCAGTTCCTGAGACACCAGTCCTAGAGACACCTATCCTTCTTATTTTTGAGGCATCAACCCCAAGGAATCGAATCCTTCTTACTTCTGAGGCACCAGCCCCAAGGACTCCAATCCTTCTTACTTCTAAGGCACCAACCCCAAGGACTCCAATCCTTCTTGCTTCTGAGGCACCAGCCCCAAGGGTTTCGACCAAATCTTGTCAAAGCACATTTGATAATAATGTTCTGCTCTCAGAACTCTTCATTACCGAGTTCTATTTGTATACCACTTCATTGTAGTCTCCATGCTACAACATCAATGACAACAAAAATTCTTATGAAGGAGTCTGTAAAACTCTTCATACTATCCACATAGAGTCTCCAATAGCCTTCGTACTATCTGATAATGTCTTCACATAGTTTTAGTCAGTCTAGTGTTAGCTGCACTAAGCTCTGCATAAAGAACAACTTTCTGTTCAAGCATATGTTCTAATGCCACAGTGAATGCTTCTTTGCTAGCTACTTCTCCCCTTCGACTATCTCCTATCCTGTTGTCCCTTTGGCCCTCTTCAGTTCTGTTGGACCCTGTTTCTGTTTTGCTAGACCCTCTCACTGTTCTACTGGACCCTTTTTCTGCCTCTGTTTCCTCCAACTTATTTCAACATTCAACAACCTATGTTCTCTTTTGTTCCTATTTTGTCCATTCCTCATGCCTCTGTCTGTCGGTTTCCTCTTTTCGCTGGCTCTTTGGCTTCCTCCTCGGTCATAGTTTCCTCTGCCTCGCTTGATCCTTCGGCTTCCCTCCTCTATCACTATGGCTTCCTCTGCGTTGTTCGAGTTCACTGGCGCTCCAGGGACACGTTGATTCAATCAACGAGGACCGAATCACACATGGAGAACACATATTCCGAATTAAATTGTAACATCGTTTCTTTTTTTTTCAATCATCATGAACATACTTAGGACTTTACAATGTAACAGACATGCCACGTTCCAATCACAATCGCCATCAGCTTTAGTTCAACCTCCTGAACTATTGGAACCATTATCATATGCATTTTTGCCTTCACACTGCGAGCAAGGCCAATATTAAAAAATACACAGGAAATATGAGAAAAACCACGAGCGAAGCGCCAAGGGAGGACTTCAAAAAATATTATACCCGCATCTACACTGTATCGGGTCTGCCTTGTAATCGCAATCGGCAGTCGCCAATGGCCAATGGTCAAAGGCCGATGGACGCTATATATATATATTAACTGTGTTACAATCGGACCATCAGGGCCGCGGAAAATATCGCAATCGGCACTTTCGAAACGGTAAAGCTTTAAGCTCTTGCGATATGGTGGATACGATATGTCATTAAACTAGAGCACATTGTTGCAGCGGGTCCGCTTATATATATATTATTTATACTATATATATTATTTTATATTATATTATGTTGCCATTGCAATGTTTACAGGTGAGGCTTAAGGCCGTATACTAACATATATAAGAAATGCTGCCGGAATTCACCTATTTATTCCGAACATTTGTCGTCGTCCGCTATAGTATCGCATCAGGGGTTTGGGGGATGTTACTGCCTAACCGCCGATTTCACTGGCAGATTTTACGATATGCCGCTCCGATATATTGCATAATGTATTAATTTATATATATATAATATATATATATATATATGCCACCGATAGTGTAAATGCATATTTATATAAGTCCGCGCCTCCGATAGTGTAGATGCACATATATACATGAGTCTGCTTCTCCGATGGCTTCAATAGCTCTTATTGCTTCCTTCAATGGCTTTGTCTGCTCTTTGCTCTGTTTGCTCCTCTGATGGCTCTGTTTGCTCCTCTTGGCTGCTCCAATAGCTCTATTTGCTCCTTTGTTTGCCCTGTTCTTCTTTAGCATAAATATATGGCACCTCCTGTAGCTCTGTTTTGGCATATATATATGGCTCCTCCTGTAGCTCCTCTTGGTTCTTCTTGGGCATGTATTACATGCAATGCTCTTATGATATGGCTTCACTTGCTCCAATGTGGCTCCTCTGGCTTGGCAATGTCTTTCAAAGAGACCTCCTCTGTTTGCTTTGATATTCTGCAATATGCCTTTCTTGCTAACTCCTATGTTAACAGACTCTTGCTTATGGCTTGGCTATTCTGATGGTCCTGCTCCTGTCTCTTCATGGATCTGCTTTGCTTCCCCTTGGCTTCATATCATCATCTAGTATCTAGAATATTGACATATCGACATCAATGACAACCTAGGTCAACAATATCCCCTTTTTTTATTGATGGCAATATTTATATTCTCTCCCCCTTTGACATCAATGGCAAAGGAGTGCTCTAGGACTCCCCCTATCAAACTGCTTCTGTTCTTCATAAATGTTAGATTTTCATGGGTCAATGACTCCCCCTGTCATAGTGCTCTTCTTCTTTTTACTCAAGATAGAAGGATTGATGCTTTATCATCAATTAACACATTATTCCCTCTTCATGTCTCATAACTACTCTATCATGGCTTCAACAGTGCTTAAAGATGCTCTACTTCAATGCTTTCAATCAGGTTGCAAATAGCCATACAACAAGTGTCCAAGTCTAGGTTTTTATGCTTCAAACCATATTGTTGTTTCCACAGGCGGACTTGAGAGACCTTCATAGTCTGAATCAAGAGAAAATGTCACTGAAATTTTCTTTCTTGTTATCTTTCTTCAGATCCGAGTTCCTTTCTGTCTCTGTGCTTCTTCTTGAGTCACTGCCATCCAATATTCAACATCACTGCATTTGCATGAAATGGTGAGGGGTTGTGCCTCACTGTTACTATATTTTCTAAGTGGCTAGTATCAGCATAAGTTATTTTTGACTACACAAAATTCTCCTTTCTATGAGCCATCTTTTCCTTGTGTTCTTGTACATATCTCAGCAAGTTATTTCCTCTTAGCAGATTTAGATATCCAATCTGTGACTATGTTTTAAATTCATTCTGTTGATTTGCATCTTCTTGCAATGCTTCAATTTTGTTATAAGTTTCCAGTTGCTCTTACTTCAAACTCCATTCCAGATGTTTCTGTTTGTTTGAAGATTGCCTCTATTAGTGTCCATAATTTATCTGTTCTCCATTAAATCCCCGAGTCAAGACATTTAGCATCTGTAATATCATCACCATAATTATTTGCCATGTTTCTCTAGTATTAGATGTCATTCTCTATTGTTCCAAATACTACTTAGAGATTAAGTGGAAAGCATCTTTAACAACAGTCTAACGAATGGTTACAAGATCATGTTCTTCACTGGAGTACTCCTGAGAAATGATATTCATCAAAGAATGATTGTTAATATCGCTCAACAAGGATTTCATCAGGACCCTTTTCACTAATATCTTCTGCAATAATGATCAAGAATCACAAGCTCCCCCTAACTATATGCATCATCTCTTTTGGTAGAGTCTTCCCATCTAATGCTTAGATTGTCAAAATTCAGGCTAATGACATATGGTGTTGGCTAGAGAGCTCAAGGGAATTTCAGATTGTATTTGCTTTCTTCTCCATTCTTGTGTAACTTTCTCATTTTGCATGGTTCTAGCTTGTGTAAGAACCCAAGTTACAGTCACGTGCCATATGATCAATGTTATGACAGTTGAAGCATTCTACATTGTTCATGAATAAGAATTCATGATTTCTTCCTGCAAAATTGTTTCTTGGAGATTGTTGTGGACTATAATATCTATCTCTATGAGATGGTTTACAGACTTTTTCCATGTGACCAAAGTTTGTACGGGAATAACAATAACCAAAAAATTAACTTTGGTACCTAGGAGATGGAGATTTCCTTGATGTACTTCTGAAGCCTTTCTGCCTTGAGATCCTTTGATGATAACCATTACCTCTCGCATTTTTGACATCATCTACATTTCTTCTTGGAGCATGATTTCTTCAATTGTAGCCTTGATTTTTCTCCTTGCTTTTGTTGGAACTGGGAGCATCACCATTTCTTTCTGGCTTCTTCACATCCCTTTTGTTTAAAGCAATTTCAATCTTGTTTGAGCACTCACCTGCATACCCGAGACCTGATTTATCAAATGGACATCTGTGATAGCTGAGCATGTCATCCAAGGCTTGAAAGCTCTTCAAGATTTTGTTCATCCCTTCAACCTTTGTTTTGAGGAAGACAATCTCTTCTTCCAATCTTTCACACTCATTATTCTTCTTAGCAAGTTGTTTCTCAGTTTCTTCCTTGATACGAATAGCTTCATCTGCTTCTATTTTAAGGGAGATGATATCTGACTTCATTTTGAAGATTTATTCATTCTTTGTTTGACTGCTCTTCATTTAATCCTTGATCCTTGTAGATTTACATGTTTCAACCTTGAGAAGCATGATATTAGATTTTAATTTGAATATTTATTCATCCTTTTCTTTTAGTTGACAGATCATGGTGTTTCTTTCCTTTCCTGCTTCATCAACCTGTCCTTCTATGACTTCCAATGCTTCCATTGTCTTCTCGGTTCCTTGTGCTTGTTTCCTGGCTTCTTGTAGTTGTGATTTGAGAGAGGAGACCTCTACCTTGTACTAACCAATCTCTTCTTCAAGTTTGTTCAAGTTCTTGTGCCTTTGTTCAAGTTGACTTGACAAGGTCTTCCGATTTCTCTGCTTTATCCAATTGATTTGTCATAGATATGACTTCTTCATGATGCTTTGTTTTGCTTTGATGAAATTCCTACTTAAGCTTGGAAAGCTCTTCATCCCTTTCTTGTACTTGAAGCTTGACAAGGTCAACTTTCTCCCTTGTTTGATCTTGGTCACTAGCTAGTGCTATCTTCTTAAGTTCCTTATTTTCCTTTTTCAATTTGTTAATCTCTTACATGGCAGCCATAAGTTGAGTGAGGAGATCTTCTACAAAATATTTTTCATTCTCTTCATCTTCTAGGTCTGTTTTAGCCGTGATGTCATCATTCTCATGTTCAGCTTCTATGATGGGTTCTGGATTTCCTTATATATTTCCATCATCTTCTTGACTGATGGTCATGGTCAGTGCTCCTTTTCAATCAAGGTCATGAAGTTTGTCCCATATACCCTTTGTTGATGAATATATTCCTTGATTGTTCTTTACAAAATCAGGTAGGCCATTCAAGATTGCCTTCTTTGCTTTTGCATTGTACTCCCTGGGTTCTCTATCCATCCTGCTATCATCAATCACTAATTTCCAGATTTCAATTCCTTTAGTTTGTAAGAAATTCCTCATTCTTGCTTCCCACATGTTAAAGTTCCCATTGAGCCTTGGAGCCTCCTCAAATTGATTGTCTTCTATTTTAGTAGTAGAGGGAGACACATCCTTAGGAGGATTGGAGACTTTCTTCCTTGACTTCACCATTTGTGTTCTAAAGGTCAACCTTCAAGATGTTAAGCTTTGAATGAAGGTACCTGCTCTGATACCAATTGTCGGAAATACTGAGAGGGGGGTGAATCAATATTTCATTTTCCGACTATGTTTTTCCAGTTAAAACATTTATATTCAGAACACAAGATGAACAAAAAGTATCAATGCTTTTATTAATATAATCTTTGCAATAAAATAGATATAATATATAAGTGGTTGCAATTAGTTGCTAAGCACCAACTTGGACTTTTTTGAGGCTCCAACCTCGAGAGCTCCAACTCTGTTTCACCAAGGCAACAATATTGGACTTAGGAGCACCAACTCCCAAGGACTTCAATCCTTTCTAGTTCCTGAGACACCAATCCCAAAGACACCTATCCTTCCTATTTCTGAAGCATCAACCCCAAGGACTCCAGTCCTTCTTACTTCTAAGGCACCAGCCCCAAGGACTCCAATACTTCTTACTTCGGAGGCACCAGCCCCAAGGACTCCAATCCTTCATGCTTCTGAGGCACCAACCCCAAGGGTTCCGACCCAATCTTGTCAAGACACATTTGATAGTAATGTTCTGCTCTCAGAACTCTTCATTACTGAGTTCTGTCTATATACAACTTCACTGTAGTCTCCATGCTACAACATCAATGACAACCAAAATTCTTAAGAAGGAGTTTGTACAACTCTTCATATTTTCCACACAGAGTCTCCAATAGCCTTCGTGCTCTCTGATAATGTCTTCACACAGTTTTAGTCAGTCTACTATTAGCTGCATTAATCTCTGCATAAAGAACAACTTTTTGTTCAAGCATCTGTCCTAATGTCACAGTGAATACTTCAGCATGACTGCTTCTATGCTGGCTACTTCTCCCCTTCGAATATCTCCTGTCATGTTGGTCCTTCAGCTCTCTTCTGTTCTGCTGGACCCTCTTTCTGTTTCGCTGGACCCTCTCACTTTTCTGCTGGACCCTCTTTCTGCCTCTGTTTCCTCCAACTTATTTAAACAACATTCAACAACCTTTGTTCTCTGTTTTTCCTCTTTAATCCATTCCTCATGCCTCTATCTGTCGATTTCCTCTTTTCGCTAGCTCTTTGGCTTCCTCCTCGGTCGCTATAGTTTCCTATACCTCACTTGATCCTTCAGCTTCCCTCCTCTGTCGTTGTGGCTTCCTTTGCACTGTTCGAGTTCACTGACACTCCTGGGACACGTTGATTCAATCGGCGAGGACCAAATCACACACGGGGAACACATATTCCAAGTTAAACTGTAGCAACGTTCCTTTTTTTTCCAATCATCATGGACATACTCAGGAATTTATAGTGTAACGGACATGCCACATCCCAATCGCAATCACCATAGGCTTTAGTTCAGCCTCTTGAACTATCAGAACCATTATCATATGCATTTTTGCCTTCACACCACACGCAAAGGCCAATATTAAAAAATACACAAGAATTATGAGAAAAACCACGAGCGAAGCACTATGGGCGGACTTCAAAAAATATTATACCCGCATCTACACTGTATCGGGTTCGCAAAATCGGCAATTGCCAATGGCCGATGGCTGATGGACGCGATATATATATTAATTGTGTTACAATCGGACCATCGAGTCCGCGGCAATATCACAATCAGCACTTTCGAAACGACAAAGCTTTAAGCTCTTACGATATGGTGGATGCGATATGTCATTAAACCAGAGCACACTGTTGCAGTGGGTCCGCTTATAATATATATATATATTTATATATATATATATATATATATATATGTTGCAATTTGCAAGTGTTTAACGTGGCGAGGCTTAAGGCCCGTATACATAATAATATATATGAAATACTACCCAGAATTCACCTGTTTATATACCTGGACATATATGTTGTGGGGTCCACATATATGTGTCGCAATCGGGGGTTTGGGGTGATGGTACATAGCCGAACCGCCGATTTCCACTGTCGCCGATATTTACGTATATGCCCGCTTCGATAGTGTATTCGACGCACACATATATAAACTCTTCCTTTGCGCTCCAATAGTGTATTGCATATATGTATGGTTTTTGCTGCCAATAGTGCATATGGCCCATATATATATATATATTATATATATATATATATATATATATATTATATTATATATATATATAGATATATATATCTATATATCTATACATATTGTACATATACATATGTATGTATACATATGTATGTAATTATATATATAATATACATATACATTGTACATATACATTGATATGTATATTATATATGTATATAAATATATAATCTACAATATACTATATATATATATATATAAATATATATATATATATATATATATATATATATAAGTATATATATATATATATATATATATATATATATATATGCTTACACACACACACACATATATATATATATACATATGTTTATGTCATCGATAGTGTAAATGCATATTTATATAAGTCTGTGCTTCCGATGGCTTCAATAGCTCTGATTGCTTCCTCCAATGGCTTTGTCTGCTTGTTGCTCTGTTTGCTCCTCTTGGCTCCTCCGATAGATCTGTTTTCTCCTCTATTTGCCGTGTTCTTCTTTGGCATAAATATATGGCACTTCCTGTAGCTCTATTTTGGCATATATATATGATATATATATATGGCTCCTCTTGGTTCTTCTTGGGCATGTATTACATGCAATGCTCTTTCGATATGGCTCCTCTTGCTCCAATGTGGCTCCTTTGGCTTGGAAATGTCTTTCAAAGAGACCTCCTCTGTTTGCTCTGATATTATGCAATATGCCTCTCTTGCTAACTCCTTCGTTAACTCTTGCTTATGGCTTGTCTATCCTGATGGCCTTGCATATGGCCCATATACATACATACATACATACATACATACATACATACATACATACATACATACATACATACATACATACATACATACATACATACATACATACATACATACATACATACCATACATACATACATACATACATAAACATACATACATACATACATACATTACTACATACATACATTACTACATATATATATATATATATATTATATATATATATATATATATATATATATATATATATATATGTTTATGTCATCAATAGTGTAAATGCATATTTATATAAGTCTGCGCCTCTGATGGCTTCAATAGCTCTGATTGCTTCCTCCAATGGCTCTATCTGCTCATTGCTCTATTTGCTCCTCTTAGCTCCTCCGATAGATCTGTTTTCTCCTCTGTTTGCCTTGTTCTTCTTTGGCATAAATATATGGCACTTCCTGTAGCTCTATTTTGGCATATGTATATGATATATATATATGGCTCCTCTTGCTCCAATGTGGCTCCTTTGGCTTGGAAATGTCTTTCAAAGGGACCTCCTCTGTTTGCTCTGATATTTTGCAATATGCCTCTCTTGCTAACTCCTTCGTTAACAGAATCTTGCTTATGGCTTGGCTATCTTGATGGCCTTGCTCCTGTCTCTTTATGGATCTGTTCTGCTTCCCCTTGGCTTCATATTGTCATCTAATATCTAGAATATTGCCATATTGGCATCAATGAAAACTTAGGTCAACAGTTGCAACAGTGTTTTGTGGAGGAATGTTGGGCCAAAGGAGTTGAACAATTTGGATTAGTTGTTGAGCAGCCTGTTTGTGCCATGTAAATGACATTCTGTGGTGGTGAAGTGTCATCCTAGGAGCAAAATCGATAATGAGTTGATTCAGTGTCATAGAGATGATTGGAGGGCAGCGTGTTGGCTACCCAAAGTATCCCTAGAGCAATAGACAAGAAGGACGTTGTTGGTGGGTGTTTGGGTGAAGGATTGTAGCCTTATGTGCAACACTTTGATGGATGAAAGTGACTGTTGAATGGCAGATTGGAGCTCGAGAATTAGGCCTACCTAGAGAGAATTTTGATGAGCACATGTTCATTGTAGCAGACGTGACTTGCACTAGTGACAGGAGGCAACCCTCCTGGAGTCTCGAAGTGTAGTGGCCTTCATGAATTAAGGATCTACTAGTGAGCAGTATTGGTGCGACAGACTGGCAGGACAAGATATGACATAGAAGTGTTGCAACCAAGTTTGTCATTATATCTTGTAACCATAAACTATTGTATTTATCAGATTTGGATTAATATAACGAAGATTGGTGATTGTACATTATTGTACAATTTTGTTTAAAACTATGTATCATTGTGCATATTGATTTACTGCTTTATATTTCCATTGTTCAAAGTAGTTTATGATTGAGATTCTTGGTTTGGTAGCGTAAGGAATTTTAAGAGTCTAACCTAGACCCATGGTCATGCAAATTCCACATGGTATCAGAGCTTGTCTAAGCTACTTTGAAAGTGATTTAATCAAAGTTGTGCGCAACAAAGTACAATGTGAGAGGGAGCTGGTCACATTGTGAGTGAAGGGTTCAATGCAATGTCGAAGTTGCAGGCAGGTATTTGATGAGGACAAGTTGGAGGAGTTGTCCAACTATAGTCCATGGAAGGAAAGGATCAAGTTGATCTTGCAGGTCAACAGGATCTGAGATTTTGCCAAGAAAGAGATCAAGAAGACAGCTGAATCTAAGGAGTTGGAAATATGGGAAGATTTGGATCCGAGGGCGAGACTGATCATCCTAGATGGTGGGAGGGATGCCCTAATACCTCATTTGTCCGGGAAGAACACCACACATGATATGTGGGTGTCTCTTCAGAATTGTTTCCTAAAATAAAAATGATAACCGGGTATTGGTATTGGAGGATAAGTTGAAATCCACCAAGATGTTAAAGGGTGAAAGTGTGACCTTGTATCTAACAAGATTGTCTCAGGTCAAAGATGAGATTGCCGTCATCAGTGTGACTGCCTCATGTTGGGTGTGGAGCATGATTATATTCTTTATTCAGAGGTATCACCACATTAGACCCTAGTTCGTAATGTGGCAGCGACGCTGCCCATAATATTTGCACTACAAGGGGGGTCCGCGGGGGGCGGCAGTGCCCCCGAAGCTAAAAATAGATGTAAAACTGCCTTGTAAAATGTTGTAATTTCGTAGTCAATCTGGGTCCTTCATTAGGCAGAGATCTGACGGTAGAAGTTATGTTTAATTTAGGTTTTTTTTCCCTAGAAAGCAACCCATCGCTATATATGAGGGAATTGTATTGCGTCTATGTAGATTTGTATTCTGAGCGAGGCAGAGAGAGGAGATTGAGAGAGAAGAGGGAATTACAGCGGATCTACTATAGGTTGTATCTCTTCATTTTGCTGGATAATATAAAAGGAAAAACTAGTTATGTCTTCATGGATGTAGCCCAAATTGGGTGAACCACGTATATCTGTGTCTATATTGTTTTATGTGCTTTCTGTGTTTATATTTCTGCAATATATTTTATGTGTTTCATTGCTTTGTAATATATAATTTTCTAACACCTCAGATGGAGATATGGTAAGGATTGCCTTGAAAGGATTCACCGAGGAATGGAAGCCCTTCACTAAAGGGGTCGTTGCCAGGGAAAACTTGCCAGACTGGGATAGGTTGTGAAATGACTTCATTCAGGAAGAGTTGCGAGACGAGGATCTTCAGTTGCTTCAAATGATGACGTGGCACTTGCATCATGAATGAAGGGTAAGCACAAGAAGGACTTGAGTAAAGTTGAGTGTTTCAACTGTGGCAATATGGGTCATTTTTCGTCAAGATTTCCGAAGAAAAAAGAAGATGATGAGAAAAGAAAAGGGAAGCAGGCTGCCCTTATTACCAATAAAGTAGAGATGGATGAGATCACTAGAAGATTGGAAGAAGAGGAGGAGGATATTGTTCTGATTTCTCATTTCTTGAAGAGTATTATTGAAGAGGATGGATGGTAAGTGGACAGTGGTGCAACGAAGCATATGGCAGGGCCACAGGATGTTTTTGAGACTCTCACTGGATGGGACTCGAAGTTGCACATGGTGTTGGATGACAAGAGTCAGTTGGAGATCTGAGGATCGAGTGTTGTGCCATTCAGGATGGAGACAGGACGTATGATGTGGGTCTAGGATGTATTGTTTGTACCAGGACTCAAATATAATGTGATCTTCATCTCGATGGAGAAGAATGGGTTTGAAGTCTTGTTCCAAAATGGAAAGTAAAGACTCAGGATCAGAGGCTTTAAGTCTGATGGGATTGTACTCGGAGTTAGATAGCATTTTCTCTTTAGGTTGACAGGGAAGTGCGTGGATCATGGAAAGAAGCAGGTGGAGCAGGTGCAGGTTCCAGAGAAGTAGGTGCAGGTGTAGACTTTATAGTAAAAGGCATAGGTTCTCGAGAAGAAGGTACACTTTCCCAAGAAGGTCCAGGTTCCAGAGACTCAGAGGGAGTCTAGTTCGAGAGGGAGCTTGTAGATTTAGAGGGAGACTCTGCAACCCAAGAAGATCACATGGTCAGTGGTGAGCAAGGATGTTCCTACAACTGCTAAGAAGGAATCATGGAAAGAGTGGAAGACATTACAAGATAAGAAGAAGAAGCAAGTTGCTTCCAGCAATGACAACGACACTTCCGATAAGGGCATAGTTCACTGTACAGGGATTGTTACGATTGTGAGCGCCAAGAGTTGAGAAAGTGTTGCGAGTAGTGATGATGACGATGAGTTACTTCCTAGTCTTGGAAGTACCTCCCTCGATAAGATTTTTTATTTGTGTAGCTTGGGATGTTCTCCAAGCCCCAGGGTTTAGGGTTTGGAGTGAAAAGCATCACAAGGGCAGCTTGTGGGCTTGGAACCCAAGTGTGGGGTTTTGGCACCCATCGAGATTTGGGACAAAACGATGATGCATTTATGACATGTGATGGATGAGGATGATATTGATCAGAAAGACAATTCCAGCACATCGAAAATCATCTGAATCCAAGTTGTCGTTAGAGAGAAATGAATTTTTGAAGTTGACATAATTATTATTGGATTTTTCAAGTAGGCCGACTTGAAGTAAAATCCAAAAGAGATGTCTCTTCATGTGATTCATTGGAGGCCTTAAAGGCTATAAATTAGGGATGGATTGGAATCATTTGGAGCATCCAAAAGTGTAATGTCTTCTCAAGAAGGAGCTCTAAAATTTAGACGAGATAGGAAGCCTAGCCGCAACAAGAAAGGAGTCTTGGACAACATGAGGAGAAGGGTCTGAAACCTATGCGAGAGGTCGAGTTAGCTAACTTGGTACAAGGCTCTATTTTTGGGTTGATATATTGTTGTTCCTAAGGCCTAGGTTCATGGCATCTAGGTTGAGTTCATGAGGGAGCTAAATGCTATTGTTTGGGATTGTTTGGGTACCATTTGTGAAGGTTGAAAGCTATAGCAAGTTGTTGCGCTAGGCCACAAGCCATAGCACACAACTAGAGGTTGCATTAAGGGATGTCAAGGGTGGAAAGCTCCTTTAGGAGGTAGCGTGGCATGAGAGGAGGGTCTCCAAGGTGGACCACAGCCCTACAAGGGCTTGTGTGCTGACTGTGTGGTGGAACTAAGGCTGCAGGACGTGCCCTAACCAAGAGTGCAGAAAACAATACTGCAAATAGTGTTGCAGTAGTGTTTTGTGGAGGGATGTTGGGTTAAAGGAATTGACCAATCTGGATCAGTTGTTGAGTAGCCTATTGGTGCCATGTGGATGACATTCTGTGGTGGTGAAGTGTCATCCTAGGAGCATAATCGACATTGAGTTGAATGGGTGTCATAGAGCAGGTAGTTGATGGCAGTGTTGAGAAACATAAGGCAAGGTTTGTTTCCCGTGGTTTCTCACAGGTTGAGGGGATCGACTACAATGAGACTTTTTCTCTTGTAGCAAGGTACTCATCTATCAGATTTATGTTGGCACTATCAACTTAGATGGGTTGGAAGATCCATTAGATGGATGTGAAGGCTGCGTTCCACAATGGGGAGATTGAGGAAGAGGTATACATTGAGCAACCGAAAGATTTTGAGAACTTCGATCGTGATTCACATGTGTGATGACTCAAGAGGGCTTTGTATGGGCTGAAACAAGCACCTCGTGCTTGGTACACTAGGAGCGACAACTATTTCATCGGGTTTGGCTTCACCAAGAGTGAATTAGATGCGAACCTTTACCACATCATGGTAGAAGGTAAGCCATTGATCATTGTTATTTATGTTGATGATCTGATATTGACAGGTGATGATCAATTGATCAAGTCTTGCAAGGATGACCTTGCAAGAGAGTTTGAGATGAAAAACATGGGTCTTATGCACTACCTTCTAGGCATGGAAGTGTGGCAGAAATATGGGGAAGTGTTTGTGTCTCAAGGCAAGTATGCCAATGAGATACTCAGGCGATTCCACACAGAGAATTGCAAGCCCATGAAGACTCCTCTAGCTGGTAACTGGAGGAAGGAGGATGCTACTTCAGGTGAGGTAGTAGCTGCTACTGTTTATCGGCAGCTTGTGGGTTCACTGATGTATCTAGTGAATACACGACCAAATTTGTGCTTTACGGTGAACCAGCTGAGTCAAGCTATGGTTCAACCTACCAAGCCGTCTTAGAAGGCAGCGAAGCATGTGCTGAGATACCTCAGAGGCACATCTCAGTATGGATTGTGGTACAGACAGACAGAGGGAGTGAAGCTTTAGGGCTTCATAGATGTTGATTGGGCAGGGAGTCCATCAAACCAGAAGAGCACTTCTGGAGGAATCTTCAACCTTGATTCAGCTGTAGTTTCCTGGTACAACAGGAAATAGAGATTAGTTGCACTTAGCTCAGCAGAGGCTGAATACATGGCTGCCAGTCAGGTAGCATGTGAGGCCATTTGGATGCAGAGGATTCTAGTGGGATTGTTTGGTTAGAGGATGGATCCAACTGTGATCTATTGCGATAATCAGAGTTGTATCAAACTCTCTGTGAATCCAGTATTTTATGACAGGTCTGAGCACATTGATATCCGGTATCATCATCTTCGAGACTGTGTGGTGAAGAGGATCATGTTGTTGTTGTATGTTTTGACCGAGGAACAAGATGCAGATATTTTGACTAAGGCATTGTCAAAATGCAAGTTCAAGTTCCACATAGACAAGATTGGGGTGGCTAATAATTCCTTTCTTGTTGAGAGGGAGTGTTGAAAATAGCAACTAGAAATGCTAAAAATAGCACTGTTATAAATAGCATTTTAGGATACATTCCAATTTTAGTTAGTCCCTAAACTAGAATTGAGAATCAAAATTCGAATTTGATCTTAGCAGTTGTTTGTAAAATAATTAATTAATTCATATTGAGTTAATTAGTTGTAGAAATTCAAACATGAAGTCTATGTGAAGACATGAAACAGTTTCCCCTTTGATTGAGGAAGTTATCCCTTGATTAAGGAGATCAGGATGAGTTGTACTTTGATTTGTAACTAGTTAGCTCAATTAACTGAGTTAAGTCCAGTTAGATTAGTTCCAATAGTTTGCGGAACTGATTGTGAGTTTAGTTAGTTAATGAATGCATGCATGTAATTGCTGCACTTCAGATAACTGAATATTCTCTCATAAATAACTAATGCATGTCAGTTCAGTCAAAGACCCAGTTGAGATCAGATGAAGGGACAATGTACTATCAGTTGCAGGAATATTCCATTGAGGATATCTCTTGCATGCAAAAGGAATTCATTCCTTGGAGATTACGCAGTTACTTCTGAGTTTGGTGAGTTGTGTGAGAGGCCAATTCACACAGGTGGCAGCATTGGACCCCAGGAGAAACTGCGCAAGGAAATAGGAGGCTTGGAGGACTGAGGGAAGGCATATGTTGTGTCTATTCAGTCTGTGAGTTGTATTAAGGGATTTTACTGAGAGTTGGATAGCTTGTGAGCTAAAGCTTTGTGTAATCCGGACATATTTCCGCTTGTATGATAATATAGAGATAGGGGTTTTTAACTGAGGCTTTCCCTAGAGTATTCTTCTGTGTTCATGTGTGATTTCTTTCTCATTCTCTGTTATATGTGTTCTATTTGATCTTGCTCAAAATTTATTAAGCTTCCGCAAACTTGTTTGTAGAAGTAGATCAAGTATTTTCCTTTAGTATATTGCATTATCAGGTGATCTACAGTGGGAAATTCTATAGTCCCACCTGCCCCATCATCACCTTAATCCTGCAACTGCAACCTCATGAATATAGGAGGCTTTTCAAGTTCTTTCTTCCAATTCAACATCGTCGATGCCGCTACTTCCGACTGATGCGATATTCCAATAAGCTATTTTTGATACTTATAATCGGGTCCGCATCAAGCCCTAACCATTGGTGGATGCTACATTATATTAAACCTATTTTGATAAAAATGTCGGGTCCACAACCAAATCACAATCGGAGGTTTTATGGTGTCATTCTTTTGAAACTTGTGATATGATGAATGTGATATTATATTAAGTCATGTTGTAATGGAGTAGTCAGGTCCAAACCTCCGATTGCGATATGTATAGAGGCGATATTGCATTAAGGCGTGTTATATTGGAACAATCGGGTCTGTATCTCATATCGCAGTCAGAGATTTTAATGTGACAAGGCTTCAAAATTTGCAATGTAGGTAGATGCAATATTACATTAGAGCCGTTATAATAAAATCAATCGGGTATGCATATCAAATGCCACATTCAAATCGGAGATTAGGGTTTCTGAGTGGAAACACATAATAAAGTGTCAATATGATTTCTCTGATGTTCCTCCGTTATCGTTGTTTTCTTCCTTGTATTGCTTCTTGGCTTGGATTTCATGTGGATTCTCATTCCTGTGATTTATGATGGCTACTCTTTGATTCATGATGGCTTATGATGACTTCCTCCTCTTACTCTTTAGCTTCATCATGGCTTCTGATGGCTTATGATAGCTTTCCGATGGCTTCTTCTCTTTGCTCTTTCTCTTTCTCTTTTGATGGCTTCCAATATCTTTCCTCCTTGGGTCCATTGCTACTATTTTGTTTGTATATATATTTAATTCATATGTTGTATTCAATCCTTGTGGCAATCAATGACAACACTGATATCTCAACATTTCTCTACAATTGTGCAAAACAATTTCACTTCTTCCAACCAAAAACTGGAACACTGCCATTGTTTAATGTACACAAATGCCTTCTCTTCTACCCAACACTCATGTTCTGACTACTCTCTTCATTGACTGTGCAAGGTTGAGTTTTTGAAATTTTTATAAAGGCTACAATAGAAGAATTGATTCTTTTACATGTATCTATGTTGGTGCACGAATCCATAAATGTGTATGCATAGGGATGATTTTTTATGCTGTGGGAAACAACTCTCAACCACCAAGAATTCTTACTTTTCAGTCTTTGTATTGTTTTGTCTGTAGAAGAGACCTTCGTAGGGCAGGCTAAAATGCTTCTGGGTTAGTGGTTGCGATATAATTGGCTGAGAGTAAAATGAGTCAAAGGGGTTTTGAATTGAGTAAACACTTATGGGATCACTATGATTACAATTCCTTCAATTTCATGGGATCAATTTTGAGAGAGTCCTCATTCTCGCCAGTTAACCCTTCCTTGTTTTCTCTCTTCGCTTTCTCCTATCCCACAACTTCTTGAATGAAGAATAATCATACACATAATTTGGGGCCTCACCTTCCTAGTGTCGTCCATCATCCTGCCATCTATGTGTTGAATTTATTGCACTTGTGTTAGCTCAGGATCGTTGAGTTCTGTGTGTGGAGCTTGAAATTCATGGAATACTAAACGTTGAATTACATTTGCGATGAAGCTGATATGCTAGAATGTGAACGAAGCATTGGTATCTATGCATAATTCAGCATGGAATGTAGCGTTAAATAGTGAAAATGCAATGATTGTATTAGTTTTGTCACCATTTCTTGTATCCATTAAAATTTGTTGAAACATGCATTGAATAGCTCGACAATGGATGATTCTTGACTATGCATGTTTGTGAAGTTGAATTATCAAAGTTGTTGAACCAGTCTGGAATGTTTGTTGAAGCGGTGTTGGCACGACCTCACCAATATGCACAACCCCAACCATCGCAACCACAAGACTGGGATTTGATTGACTAGATTTGTCTACTTGTGTTATTCTCCAGGATTTTATTAGTGTGCCAGCAAATGTTGACCTTGATATCATGTGTAATATATGAAATATGGGTTTCGGAAATCATCATTGATGCAATTGACATTATTCCTTTGCTTCCAAAAGTTATGGAGTGTATAGAAGTCGGTTACGCACAAAGAGGAACTAATTGTTGCCATTTATGAGTAGAGCTTCAAGGTTTGCATCATGTTAGTACTTATCTTGGAATTTTGGCAGTGTAACTTCTAAACTATCAAGTCCCTCATTTCACTTGTTGGAATCCTTCTATTTGAAATATGTGTGTAATGGTATGCTCCTGTCTTGTGCATTGAAATTTTTTAAGGGCTACGTACGGATAGTGGTTAACAATCTGAGTTGTTTCTTATATTAGTTACGTTGGTATATATTTGAGGTATGTCGTGAACTATTAAGAGGGTCAATCATTTCTGTGTCGTTAATAAAGTTGTCTATTATTTTTGTTGTTCGATTGTTTGCCTTAGACAGTGAACATATTGTTTTATATATGAATAACATGGGCAGTTATGGAGAAGGAGAAGCATCATCAAGTATTGAATCTTTATTGGTCATAACTATCACTGTGTGCGAAATTTTGATGATTATCTTGAGTTCATCTTCGATTTGCCAACCATGTTCAAGGTGACAGGCGACTATATTACTTTATGCTTTTTCGGAAGTCTAAGGTGTAAGCGTAACTAAACAGATTTTGTGCACTGATTTGGAGTTTAGCACTAAGGATTTTCTATTGTCTATATTTTTCTCATCATTCACTAAGAAATTGTCACAATCAAAATCAACAAAGACACTCTCTCTGACATTCGGGCATGTCTGCAAAACCCACAAGAAAATATTGATTTCTTACAACTTGAGTCACAATTTCAGCGAGATGAGTTATACTAGTGTAAGCATCATTCCGAACTTGTTTTTTT
Organism: Pinus taeda; assembly: GCA_000404065.3. Lineage (NCBI taxonomy): Eukaryota > Viridiplantae > Streptophyta > Pinopsida > Pinales > Pinaceae > Pinus > Pinus taeda. The sequence goes on from APFE031099297.1 coordinate 165,538, forward strand.
TCAAAACAACCCTTTTTTTGGGTTCAAGATAGACACCCATCAACTGCCAAAACGTGTTCAAATCAATAACATTGAAGTTGAATCCCACCAACATGTGGAATCTAATCAAGACAGTAAAGTTAAGGTTCATTCAAGAGCAAATTTTCATGCAAATGCAAAAACTCAGTCTGCACTTCCCAAGTCCATCATCACACCTTGGGAAGAGCTTTTCAATAGCAAGCACATAACCGGTCTTGGATATGACAAGGATGTGTCCTTTCATACTCCAAACTATTCCAATCCCATTCAATTTCAAAGTGTTGGGTTTCTTCATGCTAGTTCATGTTCACCTCTTTCAGATCCTGCTCCTCATCATCCTTCACAAAACATGGTTGAATGCCAACATTGTGACAAAGTTGGCCATGCGAAAGGTCAATGTTTTTATCTTCACTCATGCAAGCATTGTGGTCAGCACACTCATTCTTCAAACATATGCTTCAAAAATAAGCCTCCTGCAAGAGCAAAGATCCACCTTGGATGGATTGCTTCTTGGAAATGGGCTTCAACAATCAAGAAGATATTTCGCTCCTCCCACTGAATTTGTTATGGAGTTTTGAAAAGTCTTGCAGTTGATTTTTCCTCATCTTCTCACCTTGTATTTGACAGGAGGGAATTGATGGTCATCTACAAGCTTCAAAAATACATCAAGCGAGCCTGAGTCACAGCCTGAACCTGTTTCCTGAGCCTACAACCAAAGACAAGCATACCCAGATTCAAAGTTGTAGCTAGAGACAAAGAAGCCCCTAAGCATGCCTTTGGTTGGCGGCCTTCCTTAAACCAACACAGGTTGAAGACCTCCTTTTTTTTCTAGGTTGAAGGTCTTCCTTTTCAAAGCATTAAGGAGCATTTCCTCTAGCATAAGACTTAAACTTCTTATCAAAATTGGAAGAGTTATGGCAATCGCACTAAGCGTTCTAGGTTTGAGACCGAAAGATCTCCTTTTTCACCAAAATTGGGAGCACGTCCTCTCGCAAAAGACTTCAATGTCTTCCCAGATTTAGAAGAGTTCAAGAGTTGCACTATGTGTTCCACTGTTGGTTGTCACCCTTAAACCAATTGTGGTTGAGAACTCGAGTTCTCCCAGCTTATTACATCATTTCAAAGAGCATGTTCAGCCTATTGTTTTCATGAATTATTGTATTTTTGTATTATAGCTCTCTTCATAGACTCGTATATACCCCTCAGATTAAAGGGGGAAATGCTGGACCCCTAATCTGCTAAGGGTTATGGTGTGGAAGTTGAATAGTCAAAGGGAGTCCAAGGGACCTTGGAATATGAATCCAACAATCATAACAATGTATTATAAATGTACATCTTTTTGAATAAAAAGGTAACTCACGCTTATCTCAATTTGTTGTGCACTGTCATGTATGTGTTTAACACTTATGTTTCAAATAAAAAAACAAAATTAATACAAGGGCACAATAACCATAATTGTTAATCCATGGGAGAAAAAGCATCATGGATTGACAACACCTAATTCCCTTTGTTCTCACAAGGATATGGTTTCCATGATCGATAATTTTGATGTGCCATGGACAAAGATATAATAGTGAACCTGAATTGCTAGTTATGTAGTGGTTGTGAAATCCAAGTCAACCTGATTAAAAGACACAATTCTCAAATTGAGGTATCCTTACCATGAAATCAACAAATACATGTTATATAAGCTTTTTACATCCTCATCAGTTTTCTTTTGTGGAGACCTCTATCATTCACTTGGATGCTTTAGATGTAAGTTATAAGTTGCAACTATAGAATTAAGACTTGAGATAAGTAAATTGAACATTGTTACACAAAACTATAGTAGTTTTATACGATGATTCATGGCCTATGTCGCAAAGCTCATCCAACTTCAACCCCGAGGTTTGAAATTCGGTGATCCTAAAAAAAAAATTGAGGTTCATTAAGATTCGTCAAACCTCATTAGTATTGATTGAGTCCTCTTTTCTTTTCCCTGTTACTTGTAAACATCATGTCATATCTCAAACTCATAAACTGTCATTTTTCCACGATCTTGGTGTCTCAGATAGTCTTAAGTCTCTGACTCTACCAAACCAAGAATCACAAGGAAACTACTTTGCATAGTGAAATATAAACAACAGTAAATCCACTAATGCACAAAATATAGACAACTTTCTACAAAATATTGTACAAATATGTACAACAACCCAACTTTTTTATATTAATCAAACTAGATAATAAAACAGGCTCTCGTACTAAGGATAATGGCCCTCTTACACCCACTAGTACAAGAATACAATACTGGGGCTTGGTGTCTATCCATCAACAACCAATCTACCCTCAACAAGATACTCTAACCCTCTAGTTGTCGCATGCTCTTTCAGCTCCTCTCGGTCATACCCTGTACCTGCCCAGCCCTTCGGCTCCCGATCTACAACACTACCTCTATCAATGATCCAAGTCCATCTAGCCAATGAATCTCGGCTATCCAATTTTCTCACTAGTTGTCCCTTAGTCCATCAAGGGCATAACACATCAATACACTTGTCTATTTGTTCACAAATTCGTTTGTGAACAACTCCCAATCTGCCCACTATTGCTCCAAAACTACTCATGGACTTCAGCCCACTATCGTCTTCCTGCATTGCTCCAATGAAGACCAACATAGGGCATGGAGGGTTGCCACCTATCACTGCAAGATTCCCATATCCCACAATGAACATGGGCCAGGAGGATTGCCCATCATCTATTGTAGAAGTCTTTCTCCACACATAAGTCTAAGGTTTCTCAATTGCTCCTCTGGCTCATCAAAACTTGAGCTCAACAACTACCACTCTAACAACCATCTAAGCCCATGAAGATGGTGCACACCAGCCTCCAACTTGGGCACTATCACGTTGTCCTCCACCAGACCATAAATGCCCAATCCATGTTCACACTTGGTCCACTCTCACATTGCCCTCCTATTAACCATAAGGGACCAATCTTGTTGTAGCATATTCTCCTAGTTAGGGCATCCAACACCTATGGAGACCCTTCCACATGGCTGCTAATGGACTCCTCAAATCTGCCTCTCCAAGGACACCATCCACCTACAAGTCACATCAACTCAAGAGGACTAATATTCCTCTGCTCTACAACCTCTTGTTGCTCCACTTGACACATGCACTATTGTTGATGAACTTGCCATAGGATGATCACAAAATTGCCCTAAGCTAGGACTATTATCCAACTAACATACCTCCATCAATCAAGAAGATATCTGCAATATATTTTTGGTGTCTCCTTACCTTGGGATCTTTGAATCCACAAGGTTGGTTAGGGCACACAACAGCAACCCCAAACCACTGCCCAAACATGATGTAGTCCTCTCCCAAGGAGCTGCTGGTTGTCCAAACTATGCATCTTATGCACTGCAATGTTATGGGCCTTGGAAAAGCTTCATAAGACACCCTACAACAAGCCTATCATTCTAGCAACCAAACTAGCCCTCAATCACATGGAGAATACCCATGTTCTGGTTGTGACCTCCTCTAGGTAACTGCGGTTGGGTTAGGAGGTCCTTCTTGGGCCTTTAGGCCCACTCAATCAATGCTCCCACACATTGCTGCAACAACCAACAACCTACAACCCTCTACAAATATATCACACCCTATCTAGCATAGAAAACACCCACTACATACCTCTGTTCCAACAGCTAAACTTGCAAGGAAATTCACACTTATGAAACAAGATAAAACCACATCAACCTGCCCTCCTAGCCTCCACAAGGATGCCTCATACCTGCGTTGTCTTCTCCCAAGGAACCCACACCCAAACTCAGAGATATTTCTTCTCTATCTTGGCTTCCTTGCCTCTTCGTCCTTGTTGCCTTAGTCGTTTTCTATTTCAGAGTTATTTCTTTGATGCATTATCACTAGGATGTGTTAAATAACCTCATACATGCCCTTAATATATAGCCATCTCAAGGGCTTCAATGAATCTCATGAAGGTGGGTTTCCAACTGTCATAAGGTGACCAAAACTAGTAGGATGACCTAAACTTTGTGACACAAGCCCGCTCATTAACTTCAAAAATTAATCTCAACAACAATAACTCAAAATTGGACGATTCTCGATGCATTGGATTCATATTGTCATCTACTATCGTCCTCATCCATCACATGTCGCAATCTCATCACAGTTTTGCCCAAACATTGATGGGTGCAAAACCTTGAGCTTGCGTTTCAAGGCCACTTGTGGAGCTCCTTCCTCCAAACCCTCGATCCTCAAGGCTTGGAGTACCTCCCAAACTACAAAAATCAAATAAACCATCCTTTTAGTTTACATGTCCATTGTAACATTTTTTTAGATTTATTGATGTTGATTTCTTACTACTTTAGCTTATATTTTATGTTAAAAATTCATATATATTGCAAAAATGTATATAGACAAACCTAATCCAAATATTGTTGCCAAACACAAACTTCAACTAGAACCATGTGACTCAACTCTCGACACACATTATAATTTGTTTACTTTCAACTTTCACTAAAGGCTTGCACATTCTAATGTTCATACAACTCAAGGTTTAGTCACCAACATCTACCTTTGTCAATTAGAGGCAATTATAAATCTCGATTACAATTTATCTCTATTGCAAAACTATCTTCTAGTATGTAACAACCACAATAAATAAATAAAAATTGTCTTATAGGAGTTTTAAACTATGCTCCACCAAGTTTATGGGACATGTGGGAGCACCCTCAAATATTAGGTAAATTCAGTTGCAGTGGGAATGATAATTTCCCAATTAATAACAATTCATCTCATGCAAATTCATCATTGTGAAATCCAATGGAAATGCTATAACCCTATCAATGTCGAAATTCTAAGAACTATTAAGTTTGATGAATTTTGAATGGGATATCAAAGTCCACATTCTCCATATGAATGTCTGATGAGGTTCACTCTCAAACATCCTAAAACAATTAATGGTAATGTTAAAAAATTAAGTAAAAGGATAAAAAAGGCAAGATAAAGGATAATGTAAAAGTGGTGTTCCCCTTTATCTTACCTTTTCAATCATTTTACTTTAAGAATTCAATATTACCATTAATTACCAAGGTCATAGGCTCTTCAAAACTTTGTTTTAATGGGTACTTTTACTCTCCCACCTCCATGTGTTAATTCAATCAATATGATCTCGATCTCTACGAATCCTTGGATTATCCCTACCCCATATCAAATTGATTCATTTGGTGATGCTATGCCGTTAAGTCCATTGGAGCAAAATTATCAAGAAATTGTCTTGGCTTCGATGGCCGCTTCAAAAATTCATATTGTTTTCAGTATGGACCTAGACACTTATGTGCCATCTCCTTGGCTTGGTTCTTGGGATTTTTCGAATCCTTTGAACGAGACATTCCCCACCGATAAGAGTATCATTGAGGTCATGTCTCTATATGAAACTCCATGGAACGATCTACATCGTCATTCTTCATTTTTTCACAGCCTCGATGAGATGCCTTCCTGTCTTGAAGCATTTGTTTCTCATTGTCCCACGCCTCCACTTGAAACATGTGTCCTGGTGCATGAAGTCTTGTCAAAGGGTAATATGGGGAATATCACTGCTACTATGCCACTTGACATTTCCATTAAACTCGGGATTATCGAGAACATGCATATTGGGGTTTCCTGTTCTCCAGATGAAATCAAGATTTACACTCAACTTTTTAAAGAATTTTGAGACATCTTCGCGTGGTCATATGAGGAAATGCCTGGTATTGATCCAATAATAGTTGTGCATGAGATACCGGCTTATCCTGGTGCCAAGCCTATTCTCCAACAGATTATCCTGGTTCCAACCCTATTCACCAACGACTTCGCCTTGTGCATCCTCAAAAGGTTGTTGCTATCAAAGCAGAAGTGGAGAAGCTTTTAAAGCAGGTTTTATTTATCGAATCCCATTGACAAATTGGGTGTCCAATATTGTCCCAGTTGCCAAAAAACATAGAACAATCTGTGTTTGTGTTGATTACTGTGATATCAATCGCACATGTAAGAAGGACAATTATCCCACTCCATTATCGATCATATACCATCGATGAATGCACTGGTAGTGAGATTTTCTCATTCATGGAAAACTTTGCTGGCTATAACTAGATTAACATTTCACTTGTTGATCAGCATAAAACGGACTTTATCCGTCTATGGGCACTTTTACTTACAAAAATCTTCCTTTCCGTTTAAAGAATGCTGACACTACCTTCCAAAGAAAAATGTCTTATGAATTTCACAACATTTTACACATTGTTCAAACTTACCTTGACAACTTACTAGCTCATTTTGCTCAGCGTCATGACCATCCAGATCACTTAAGATCCATCTTTTTGCGATGTCGGCATTACAATATTTGTCTCAATCCACACAAGTGTGTGTTTTGCGTTGAGTCTAGATGACTCTTGGGATTTTTGGTGTCTCGTGAAGGCATTCGAATTGATCCTTTGAAATTTGAGGCCATTTTCAATTTACCCCCCCTCCCCCCCACATCATTACTACAATTGCAAATCCTACAAGGAAAGGCCAATTTTCTCCGTCGATTTGTCCCTAATTACGCCAAACTCGCCAAAAGTTTTACTCGCTTACTCAAGAAGGGGATCCCTTTTCATTGGGATGAAGTTGTCTAGAAAACCTTCGATGATTTAAAATACACAGTTATCAGTGCTCCTTTATTGCACACCCCCCCATTATCGACATGATTACTTCCTATACTTGGTTATAACTAATACTACTAGTACTATGGTGTTAGTTCAAGATGACGACAATGGCAATGAGCACGTGGTTTATTATTTAAGCCGAAATATTCTCCATATTGAGTATCAATATGCTCGTGTTGAGAAGCTTGCCTTGGTAGCAGTCCATGCCATCGAAAGATTTCGACACAATATCCTTTTACGGAAAACCATAGTGATTTCTAATTACAACCCCATGACCTATATACTGACTCGTCAGTTACTGGGGGGAAAATACTCCAAATGGATCATTATCCTGCAGGAGTTTTATTTGAAGTTTACTACTGCCAAATCAAAGAAATTGCTCATTTTTGTTGAGTTGATCTATGCTCTTCCATTTGCAAGAACTTCAACTGAATTTACTTAGCAAATTCCCGATGAAACTCTATTTCTAATTAGCACTCTTGACCCATGGTATGAAGATAATATCGTTTATCTTCAAACTCAAACATTCCGATATGAGTTGTCTCGATCCGACTGATGCCGCATCGAGCATCAGTCCCAACCCTATCAGGTCCTTGGTGATACATTGTATCGGATTGGTGTAAAGTTTGTTCTTCACAGGTGTCTCACCCTAGAAGAGGTTGAGCAGGTCTTAAATGATTTCCACTCTAGTGCCTGTGGTGGTCATATTTCTGGATATGCCACTGCTTAGAATATCCTCTGCACCGGTTATTTATGGCCTTCTATCTTTAAAGATTGCATTCTAGCTGTTCAAAAATGCCATGAATGCCAAATTTTCAACCGCAAGTAGCACGCCCCACCCGCACCCCTACACCTAGTAATTATCATTGGCCCATTTTCTAAATGGGGCATTGATTTCATGACATGTAACATGTTGGGTTGTGTTACATTCTTTCCACAACTAGCCCACGTAGTTAACCAACAAGTTAGAAAGGGGGCAGATCTCCCCCTTCATTGTGCCGATTGCATAGCAGAGGGGGGGTCACAGGGGGTTTGAGGGGTGCAAGTAACGCCACTCTATGGGGTCCGGGGCAGCGCCCTAGAAAAAATTGTTTTTGGACCCTATATTAGGTTGGGCAAACCTACCTATGGTTTTGTGCATGATTTTTTACACATGCTTTTGGATGCGATGGTTTTCGGTCCATGGTTTGGACGCGATGGTTTTCGGTCCATGGTATTGGATGCTTCAACATGTATAAATATGTATTGTAACATTGAAAGGAAGATCATGAAAAATCAAGCTGGTAGTCCCGATTTTGGGATCCAGGGGAAAATCTTTGTGTATATGTGTTTTATGTGTTATGCTCTTGCATTGTTTATTTTCTGTGTTTTAGAATTCATATGCAGGTAATTTCTATATGCGGTTAAAACTTACAATTGGTATCAGAGCTATTTTGGCTTCAAGGGGACGCCTTTGTTGTTGAGGGGTTTCACTCAGGCCTGTGGTAGACCCTATTCAGTGGGAGATCTACGGGATCGATTCTAGTGGTGAAAGAGGATGGCGAGCAGTGGAAAGATAGAGATCGAGAAATTTAATGGTCAGAGTTTTGAGTTATGGAAACTTAAGATGGAGGATCTGTTGGTGGATAAAGATCAGTGGGTTACGGTAGATCCAGGTACTAAACCAACGGGAGTGTCCGATGAAGAATGGAAGAAGTTGGATCGGAAGGCTAAGAGCACAATACGGTTGCGTGTCTCAAATTCAATATTGCTGAATGTATCAGGGGAAGCTACGACGAAGGCTTTGTGGGACAAGTTAGGGACTTTGTACCAATCTAAGTCTATGGTGAATAAACTATTCCTATGGAAAAATATGTATGACTTGAGGATGAAAGATGGAGACTCGGTGACAGAACATCTGAACACATTTAATACTGTGGTAAGTTAGTTATTATCTGTTGATATTAAAATTTTAGATGAATATAAGTGCATCAGTTTGTTGTGTTCTCTACCAGATTCGTGGGATAGTCTGGTTATTGCAATAGTTAGCAATGCAACTGCCTTGCAGTTTGATGAAATAGTCTCATCCTTGCTGACGGAGGAGATGAGACGGAAAAATATGGAGAGCCAGATTGGTTATGCCTTGTCTATATGAGGATGGTCCCATAATAGAAACCAAAATAAGTCATCGAGTGGGAGATCTAAATCTCTAGGAAAACCTGTAAAGGTGGTGTGTTGGAAATGCGGAAAGGAAAGGCACTACAAAAGGGATTGTAAATCTAAAGCTCTTGACAAAGGAAAGGGATCTGATGATACTCCTTTTGCAAAGGTAGCAACAACCTCAAATGAAGGTGGGTATGTGTACTTGGCTTCTTCAAGTACACATGTAGATCATGAGGCATGGTTGATTGACTCAGGTGCATCCTTTCACTTCACTCCCCATAAAGAGTGGTTCTACGAGTATGAGAAATATGATGGTGGTGATGTCTTCTTGGGGGATGACAGGAAGGCTAGAATCATTGGTCGTGGAAAATTAAAGCTGAAGTTGCAAGGTGGAAGGGTTAGAACACTTCCGGGTGTTCTGCATATTCCTGCATTGGCCAGAAATCTGATTTCCGTAAGCAAGCTGGATGATGCATGTGTAAAAACAGTGTTTGAGAAGGATACCTGCAAAATGGTTGGGGGAGCACTGGTATTGATGCGGGGAGTTTGGATTGGAACTCTATACAAGCTGCAAGGTAGCACTGTTATTGATGGGTGCAACAGTTTTGTGGTTCCTGAAAGTGGAGTAGAAATCTAGTGGTCTCTGGAGAGAAGACCATGTTGTGGCATCAAAGGCTTGGACATATTAGAGAGAAGGGCCTTCGAATACTTCATGGTAAAGGTATGAGTAATATCTCTCTGGATTTTGATTTCTGTAAAAATAGTGTATATGGGAAGCAAAATTGGGTGAGTTTCCCCTCTGGTGGTAAGAGGGCGAAACATATATTAGAGCTTATGCACAGTGAATTGTTTGGACCTATGAAGGTTCCATCACTGGGTAATTCTGTGTACTATGTATCATTGACAGATGACTTCTCAAGGAATACATGGATATATTTCCTTAAGAAGAAATCTGAAGTCTTTAACAAGTTTAAAGAATTTAAGGCTCTAGTGGAAAACTGGACAGAGAAGAAGATAAAGGTGTTGAGGACAGATAACGGTGGAGAGTTTTGCAATAAGGAATTTGAAGAATTCTGTAAGAAATGTGGTATAGCACAACAGAAAACTACTCCATATACACCTCAACAAAATGGAGTTGCAGAAAGAATGAACAAGACGTTGATGGAAAGGGCAAGAAGCATGCTCAGTGGTGGACTGGTAAGAAACCCTCTCTTTCACATCTGAGGGTATTTGGATGTGATGCATATGTACATGCTCCAAAGGAGAAACAAACCAAGTTGGATAGTAAATCTAAAAAGTGCATCTTTATTGGGTATAAGGATGGTTTAAAGGGTTATAAGCTTTGGAACCCAGTAACAAGGAAGTTTGTGTACAACCGAGATGTGGTGTTCAGAGAGGTGAAAGATGTTATTGAACATGAAGTCCAACCAAAAGAACCTGAGAAGATAGAGTTTGAGCTTAATAAGATGAAGAGCCACAAACTTCGGGTGTAAGAAGATCAGTTCGAGAAAGAAGGCAACCGAAAAGGTATAGTCCATCTGCTTTTTGTTCAAAATTTGCTTTATCTGATACTGATGATGATCTCAGAATTGTGAAGGAAGCAGTAGATTCAGAGGATGGAAAACTCTGGAAAGAGGCCATGGTTGATGAAATGGCATCTTTGCACAAAAATGAGGCTTGGGATCTGGTGGAGTTGTCGGCTAGAAGGAAACACATTGGTAGCAAATGGGTGTTCAAGAAGAAGACAAATGCAAAAGGAAAGGTGGAGAAATACAAAGCTCGATTGGTAGCAAAAGGTTATTCCCAGGTGCCGAGAATTGATTTTGGGGATATTTTTTCTCCTGTTGCCAAGGTAACTTCTATTAGATTACTTTTATCTGTTGCTACTGCTTTTGATTTGAGGTAGAACAGATGGATGTGGAAAGACATCATTCTTTCACGAGGATCTTGGAAGAGGAGATTACATGAAGCCAACCTAAAGGATTTATGCCGGTGAAGGGTAAGAAAGATTGGTCATGGAAGTTAAATAAGTCTCTGTATGGGTTAAAAACAATCACCAAGGATGTGGTATCAAAAATTTGAATACATTTATAATGGGGATTGGGCTTCCCAGAAGCAAAAGCAGATCACCCACTCTGTGTATTTTAAATTAATTGGTGACCGTGTTTATTTAATTTGGTCTTGGTATGTGGATGATATGTTGCTGGTTGGAAATGAAAAGAAATTATCCAGGAATTGGAAGAACCAATTGTCCCTCCAAATTTGACATGAAAGATGCTTGGTGTTGCAAACTATATTTTGGGCACGGAATTAAAAGAGATCGGCGCAAGGAGGAAGCTCCTGGTTTAAACCACGAGGAAGTATGTCGAGACAATATTGCAGAGATTTTAATATGCAGGATAGTAAACCGGTGAAGGTTCCTATTCCTATAGGTGTAAATTTATCTGCTGAGCAATGTCCCAAGACAAAAGAAGAGGAAGAGGACATGTCCCGTGTTCCATATGCAAGTGCAGTCGGTAGCTTGATGTATGCAATTGTTTGTACTAGACCGGACATTGCACATGCAATGGGAGTATTGAGTAGGTTCAAAACCAGGAAAGGAGCATTGAACAATAGTGAAGCGGGTTTTCAGGTATTTGCGTGGCACTAGTGATTATGGTTTGTGCTACCAAGGAAGACCAGGATTGGACAGAAAGTTGGATATTCGTGGCTTTGTTGATGCAGACTAGGTTGGAGATCTAGATTAGAGAAGATCTACAAGCGAGTATGTGTTTAACCTATTTGGAGGTGTAGTTAGTTGGATGAGTAAGAAACAATCTATAGTGGTACTATCAACTACAGAGGCATAATACATGGCAGCCACTCATGCAAGCAAGGACGCAGTTTGGTTGCAGAGATTGTGTTCAAGTATGGGGTTAGTACAGGGAGCTATAAGGATAGACTGTGACAACCAAAGTGCAATTTTCTTTGCAAAGAACCCTGCATATCATTCAAAGACAAAGCACATTGATGTTCATTATCACTTTGTGAGGGATATGATAGAAGACAAAAAGGTGTTGCTGGTAAAGGTGGACACTTTGAAGAATATTGTAGATGCATTGACAAAATCTGTGAGCTCTGAGAAGTTCTCTTGGTGTAGAGAAACAATGGGAATTGCAGGGCTAGATAAATGACTAAGCTCTCTTGTTGCCCCTTGTGGAAAGAAAACAACAAGTGGGAGAATTTTGGATTGTGTTATATTCTTTCCACGACTAGCCCACGTAGTTAATCGTGGGGTTAGAAGGGGGGCGGAACTCCCCCTTCATTGCACCGATTGTGTAGTGGGGGGGTCATAAGTGGTTTGAGGGGTGCAAGTGACCCCACTCTATGGGGTCTGGGGCAACGCCCTGATTTTTTTTTTTTTTGGACCCTATATTAGGTTGGGTGGACCTACCTATGGTTTTGTGCATGATTTTTCACACATGGTTTTGGACATGATGGTTTTCGGTCCATGTTTTTGGACGCGATGGTTTTCGGTCGATGGTATTAGATGCTTCGGCGTGTATAAATATGTATTGTAACATTGTAAGGAAGATAATGAAAAATCAAGCTGGTAGTCCCGATTTTGGGATCTAGGGGAAAATCTTTGTGTATATGTGTTTTATGTGTTATGCTCTTGCATTGTTTATTTTATGTGTTTTAGAATTCATATGTAGGTAATTTCTGTACAGGGTTAAAACCTACATAACCCTCGCTCAGACGGGGGCATGGTTATATAATCATCATCGTCGATTATTTTACTAAACGGGACGAGATGATGCCTACATACAATGTTGATGGTATTATTGTTTCCTAGTTCGTTTTTAAGCACGTCATAGCACATTTTGGTGTTCCTCAAGGCATTGTGACTAACCATGGATCAAATTTTCGTCAGCACATGATGGCAGAGTTGACTACTCAATTGGGCCTTCGTCATGATAGCTCAAATTCTTATTATCCACAGGCCAATGGCCAAGTTGAGGCAGCTAATAAAGTTTTGATTACAATGCTTCAGCGTACTGTTGGGAAGCACAAAAAGGATTGGCATTTGATGTTATTCTCAGTTCTTTCGGTGTACATAACTTCAGCTAAGACGACCATTGGATTCACTCTGTTCCAACTGGTATATGGTTTAGAGGAAACTCTTCTAATTGAATGTGAAATCCCCTCTCTTAAATTAGCTATCAAACTTCTTCTGAATACCTCGCCTGAACGGGAGCGGCTACTGTATCTTAACAAGCTTGAAGAGACTCGTCGCATTGCTGCAATGGTGTTAAAATTGGCAACTAGGGCCAAACTCCATGTGGGTCATCTTATTTATGGCATCTGATATTTTTCTTATATCCCTCTCATTGAGACATGTCGGATTGATCTAAAGATCATCCGATTCCGATAAGTATTCATCGAGTTATGAATTTACTTGTGTTATAAGACAATTCGTCAAGGTCGGCCAGCAACCAAATAAACCCCACATGTGATCAACGATTTAGTATAAATAAAGGTGACCTTCAAGTCATTTCAACACACTTGGGATCTCTTCCTCTATCTACTTGTCCTTGGTTTTAGTAGAAGGAGAGATCATAAGGAATAATGTTGCCCTGATCCAGAGGACAGAATGTCAGAACTGCCGGAAAAGCCGGAATTGCTGGAAAAGCTGGAAATGCCGAAAAAGCTGGAATTGCCAGAAAAGCCGGAAAAGATGGAACTGTCGGAAGATGGAACTGCCAGAAAACTCTGAAAAGCTGGAACTGCCAGAAAAGCCGGAAATGCTGGAAAATCCAAAACTACTAGAAAAGCCAGAAATGCCGGAAATTCCGAAACTGTCGGAACTACTAGAAAAGCCGGAACTGTTAGAAAATCCAGCACTTCTGGGACTACCAGAACAATTGAAACTACCAAGAACAGCCGGAACTGCCAGAGCTGCCGAGAACTGCCGAAACAGCCAGAGCATATGTCTCCGAAGGAGAGCATCATGCAAGGGACAACTAACTAACATTGGGACAGTTTTATGGTACTTAGCAGCAAACACACCAAGCATGAAATGTTACAGCTAGCATGCAAGGGACAACTAGCATGCAACAACAAGCATGCTAGGGACAACAAGCAAGCAAGGTGAAACCAACACATAGGTCAGGATCGAAACATGGTGCAGTAATGGCACATAATGCAGTATAGTGATGGGTACAATCATGATTAATGAAGCGTGATGAGATGCAACATAGTGATGATGGGTGCAACATGGTGCAGTGGAGTGAGGTGCAACATGATGACGAAATGCAACACAATGATAGGTGAAGGAGTCACCTTGGAGAATTAGTTGAAGAAACACGTCTTCAACTGATCTCATGTATCATCTTCTTAGAGATGATCTATGCTCTTATCTAGATAAGTCAAAGTGTTGACTTTTGTTGTAAACGTACTCTCTCTCTCTCTCTGTGCTGAACTATTGAAGAACATATAAGAAGATTTGATCAAGGGTTTCCCCACATTAGGGTTTGTCCCTGGCTAGCACCACATCTTGTGTCCTCTTGTCTTGGCTTGTCTTCTACGATTTATGTTTATGTTCTATCTGCAGTTACTTTAATGCTGATGTGATTGTTAATCTGGAAAAGATATGGAGCTAACTGTGAAAATTGAAATAAATTTCTATAAGCATAGAACATACCTAAAATTAGCATGGTATCAGCGTTGAGGTGGAGACAATGCCCAAGTAAGAGTGAAAGAGCAATCACAGAAGATAGTTGGGAAAGGACAAAAGGTTCAGTGGATTCCTCATCCCTCTTCAAATTCACCACCGGTGAAGTCAAAGCAAAGAATATTATCAGAATGGCACAACAGAATATGGCCTACCTAAAGATCACTTCATTAGAAGACTGGATCTCAAGGTGGAAGGAAAGGCAGATAACTAGTTCGGCCATTATGCGAAGGAGTGCCCGAATGGCAGGGACACATCACTTGATGATGATAACAATCATTCCAAGGACATCTTCAATGATCAAAGGAATGATAGGTAATGCAGGTCATCAAGGAAATGGCCGACTCTTCATAGAAAGCAAGGAATCCCAGGTATGAAGAATCAAATGTTGTTTCTGATAAGATAAAGAAGTGTTATTTTGTATTGGCCCTCTCCTTCAGATTCTTTGGGAATCTGTCTTATAGATTGTAGTGCTTCAAGGCACTTCATCAAATAGATGGGTGCACTCTCTAATTTAGTAGAGATGGAAACAATCGTGGGATTATACTTGGAGTCGATGTCACCTATCCCGGAAAGGGTGTAGGGAATGTTAACTCTCAAATTGAATAAGGATAACTCAATTCATTTACAGAATCTATTTTATGTACCTGATCGCAAGAAGAGCCTGGTGTCCATCTCGGAAATGGAATTCAAAGGTTTTAGGGTGGCATTCATCAATGGAAAGGTACGTGTTAAAAAATATAATTTTCAAAGATGCTTTTTCTCATGGGTTCAGGGTTGGAAATTTGTATCAAGTTGCAGGATGGTCCATTGGGTATCATGTCAATTGACATATCGCATCTATAACACTGGATGTCTACCTATGGGGCCCTACCTGATGTGAGTCAAATGGTGATAGGGATGTCTGAATTCAAGTAGAGCATGAAGGTACATGTATGAGATGTACCAAAGGAAAATCTTATAAGGGGACCATTCCCCTCATGCATCAGGTCCACAGGTTTGGAACAACCCTAGGAGTTTGAGATTCATGATCGGGAATCTCATGTATACAGGTGGAAGAAATCCCTCTATGGCTTGAAGAAAAACACCCTGAGCATAGTATGAGAGGATTGATAGCTGTCTAATGAAGTTGAGATTCACTAGGAGTGAAACCGATCCAAACCATTACCCAAAGGTTGTGGATGATAAACCTCTCATACCGGAACCTTATGAGGATGACCTATTTCTGACAGGTGCATACCCTCTCATTTGCAGAAGTAAGAGGGAGTTGGATTCCTGATGTGGAATGGTAAACTGAAAGCCTGTGACTACCTCAAGGATCTTAACTTTTAGAAGTTATATGGTAGTGATGTCGAACCAGATTTGGGAAATGCCTCTGAGTTTCATAAATGCATTCGCATTGATGTTCTTGATGAACTTCCATCCGAACATATGTTTTGCAGTTAGCATGGTGAGCTCATATGGTTGAGCCTCACTGGATTGGTGCCAAGAATCTTCTGAGATATCTTCGGGGCATAGTCTCTCATGGATTGAGATACACTATCAGAAATATGAAATTGCGTGATTATTCAAATGCTGACTGGGCAAGCGGTGTGGAGGATCACTAGAGAACTTCTCAGTGTTGGTTCTCTTTGGATTATGCTTCGATATCATGGATGAGCAGGAAGTAGAAGTCGGTTGCTATAAGCATCGTCGAGACCAAATACATAGCTACGAGTATGATCTCGTGTGAAGCTGCATGGTTGCAAAAGCTCTTAAGTGAGCTATTTGTACACATGATGAATACCACTGTGATTCTTTGTGACAACCAGAGGGGGAATTCAATTATTGAGGAATCCTGTATTTGATGATTGCTCTAGCAGATAGACATCAGATACTGCCTTATTTGTGATATGTTAAGTCGATGATCAAGGAGGCTTCATCACATTGAGACTGATGTACAGGTCACAGAAATTTTGTCAAAGCCCTAGGGAAAGGTCAAATCTGTGAATTTCTTGAATGACTTGGAGTCGTTGAGAGACCTTCTTATAAGGGTCTTGCATGTTGCATGCATTGAGCTCTGGGAGCTTTGGGGGGCTTGGGGTACTTACTGGAGAAACATACGACCACAGGGCCACTCACCCTCCTTGGTGGTGTGTTATGAACAGGATGATTAGTTATTCTATGGGTTTGGATGATTAGTTCTCCGGTGGAAACTATGGAACAGGATGATTAGTTCTCATGTGGGTTGGGATGATTAGTTCTCCTGTGGGCTAAGATGATTTGTTCTTCGTGGCGACTGTGGAACATGATGATTAGTTCTCCTGTGTGCCAGGATGATTTGTTCTCCGTGGCGACTGTGGAACATGATGATTAGTTCTCCTGTGGGATAGGATGATTAGTTCTCCATGGCATCCACTAACAGGATGATTCATTCTCCTGTGGACAGGATGGTTAGTTCTCCTGTCGAGGCATCCTACCCATGCAGTCTAAGACTCATGGGAAGTACCTCTCATCTGATCAATAAGCAGGGAAATGAGGATAGGGACCATAGTAGTACTATCAATGGACGCATCGCTGTATCTACCGTACTCCCTATGCTAGGATGACCTCCATTGATCTGGGATCAGTATGAGTGATTTGAGACACTCTCTTGTGACATTGATCTGGGACCAATGAAACTGATCTGGGATCAATATGAGTGGTTTGAGACACTCTCTTGTGAAACTGATCTGGGATCAGTATGAGTGGTTTGAGACACTCTCTTGTGACATTGATCTGGGATCAATGAAATTGATCTGAGATCAACATGAGTGGTTTGAGACACTTTCTTGTGACATTGATCTGGGATCAGTGTGAGTGGTTTGAGACACTCTCTTGTGAAATTGATCTGGGATCAATGAAACTAATATGGGATCAGTATGAGTGGTTTGAGACACTCTCTTATGATATTGATCTGGGATCAATAAAATTGGCTTCAGGTCAGTAAGAGTGATGTGACACACTCTCTTCAGATGAAACTGACTTTGGGTCAGTAGAGAATGGTATGAGACATTCTCAATCAATTCTTCTTCTTCATGGTTCAGTGGAGCAGAGCAAAGCAGTGTAGGGCATTGATGGCAGAGATAGTACAGTTGGACATATGGATCAACGGATGGAGTTCTCCCTAGTTGAGAGGGAGTGTTAAAATTGGAAACTAGGGCCAAACTCCATGCGGGTCATCTTATTTATGGAAGCTGATAATTTTCTTGGATCCCTCTCATCGAGAGGTGTAGGATTGATCTAAAGATCATCCGATTCTGATAAGTATTCATAGAGTTATGAATTTATTTACATTATAAGGCAATTCGTCAAGGTCGGCTAGCAACCAAATATACCCCACATGTGCTCAACGTTTTAGTATAAATAGAGGTGGCCTTCAAGTCATTTCAACACACTTGGGATCTCTTCCTCTCTCTACTTGTCTTTGGGTTTTAGTAGGAGGAGAGATCCTAAGGAATAACGTTGCCCTGACCTAGAGGGCAGAAAGCTGGAAATATCGGAAAAGCCAGAACTGCCGAAAAAGCCGGAACTGCCAAAAAAGCCAAAAATTCTGGAAAATCCGGAACTGCCAGAAAAGCCAAAAAAGCCAGAAAAGCCACAAATGCTAGAAATGCTGGAAAATCTGGAATTGCCGAAAAAGTCGGCACTATCGAGACTGTCGGAACTGCCCGGAACTGCCAGAACTACCGGGAACTGTTGAAACAGCCAGAGCATCTGTCTCCGAAGGAGAGCAGCATGCAAGGGACAGCTAACTAACATTGGGACAATTGTATGGTACTTAGCAACAAATACACTAAGCATGCAACAACAAGCATGCTAGAGACAACAAACGTACTATCTCTCTCTCTGTGCTGAACTATTGAAGAAAATATAATAAGAATTGATCAAGGGTTTCCCCACATTGGGGTTTGCCCCTGGCTAGTGCCACATCTTGTGTCCTCTTGTCTTGGCTTGTCTTTTGCGATTTATGTTTATGTTCTATCTGCAATTACTTTAATGCTGATGTGATTGCTAATCTAGAAAAGATATGGAGCTAGCTGTGAAAATTGAAATAAATTTCTTTAAGCATAGAACATACCTAAAATTAACATATGGTCATCGAAGCTCAAAAGAAACGGGTCAAAGCTCATTTTCACCAAACCATTTCTCCTCCAACTTTTGTTGAAGGTGACTTAGTCCTTCTTTATGATCAAGCCAATGATAAATTGGGAGTAGGAAAGTTTGAACTCATGTGGCACGGGCCCTACATTGTTAAGCATGTCTTACAAAAAGGTGCCTATGAGCTATGTGATTATGAGGGAAATGCATTGCCACAACCCCGTAATGGGTTGTATTTGAAGAAGTATTATGCATGAAATTTGTGTAATAACTTGTGTACATTAGTGTGTTAATTCATTAGTGTGCGTTTTGAGTTTTGGTATGTTTGTTTGCTTTGCATACATGTGTTTTTATGCTTACCCACTGTTCCACTCAGTTTGCAGATGTCGTCAAGCCATTACGTTGGTTTTGTTAATGGTGCTTGTCGTAGCACACATAACCTTTCTTTTGTAGCATGGGTACTTTATGACCCTATTGGCGAGTTGATTAACTTACAAGGTATCTACCTTGGTCAAACAATCAATAATATTGTTGAATATAGTGCAGTTGTTGAACTCTTGTCAGAAGCAGTTGCTATTGGCATTAGGGATTTAGTTGTCAAGTTGGATTCATAGCTCGTTGTGTTACAGTTAAACAATATTACTCAGTAATAAATCCACAAATATTGTGTATGTATCTACGTGTTAGATTGTTGGAAAGAAATTTTGAATCACATATCAACATATTCCACGTAATTTAAATACATTAATAGATGCATTAGAAAATATTGTTCTTGATAGGCATTTGTGTCATTTATAAAACTAATCATATTATGGACACATAAGTGGGAAATAAAACATGCATATATATATGTATATATCGTGTCTGTTAGAGTGTTTACATAAAGATATCAAAAAGTAAATTGTTCTGGGACACTTGGATTTCAAAGCCTACAAAATGTGTAAAAGAGCTAGATAGACTCTCAGCCTGCACGGTGCTCATGATAAAACGAGACCGCTCTGATCACTTGACCTAACAGCCAATGTAGTCTCGCAAACTCCCACTTTGTGTTTCTGCCAACGCAGTGGAACATCATCAATAGTGACATACTCTAGGACTCCTCTAGTTATCGCCTCTAGATTCTACTCCATCTCGGCTAAGGGGTCTACCCCTTGTTCATAATCTGCTCCTACTATATGATGTGAAACTCATCATGCTATTGGAGACATGGTCTCTCTGGTCCCACATCTGCACATTTATCACAAGTTGAGTCTTAGTTTACACTTTTACAAAAAAACATAAAACTTGAAAAAATCTAAAAAACAATCTTTTACCTGCATCGGTCCACTGTTCTCCCGGTGGCAGAGGTAAATCTGGATCCCACCTGAAATTTGTGCCAACATAAGCGTAGTCTTCTACCACGAGTAGTTGGTGTTTTATCCAAGCAAAAAATTGTGGTGGGTAATGTATTTGTTGATCTGTTCCTCCTCAAGGCATGAGGTGACTCCATCGCACGAGTCTCAGATCTCGGGGGGATGGATCTGGTTCCTCTATCCACTAATACCATAATAAGGGCACTTTTTCTCTAAAAAGGAGGTCACTAATATCAAACCAAACCTGAATTGCTTAAGGTGTCCATGCTTCCCCTTAGTCAGTTGTTGTTTCATATTTTCCCAAAGGCCTCCACACCAGTTGAATATGGTGGTGGTCAAACATGCGATAACATACTGCAACTAGAACTTTGAAGCATTATTCAAGGCTTGTGTGTCGGATACACACACCATAGTGAAAAATGTCATTATCAAGACGAGTTTTTTGGTGATTTTTGTTATCTTCACCTTCCCTCCATTGGTCATTTCGTCACCGGGACAATGCCTCTGGACTAGAGTCCTTGTACTTTCACCTCCTTGGAGAGATCCAAAGAATTAGATCGCTTCCCCTCATCAGGACAATCCCGTGATGAAGTAGATATCCATCTCCTCAAGTTCTAGTTCCTGGCATTTTATGATGAAGATCTCTCGATGTACATCCCAGAGACAGATCAAATAGGGGAGCAATTCCATCTAAGCCCTTAACCCTGTGGTCCTGAAAAATTTAGCAACCCGCAATCCCTTAGAGAATTGATGCATTCAAGATTTTGAGTTGCTTCGTGGTCTTCAGCCTCATGGCCTCTTTCTTTCCATTCCAATACCATGGTCTCCTGCAAAACATCATTTAACACCAATTAATGCTTTTTTCATGGATTAAAATCATAAATTTTTCTTCAAAAGAGGGTTTTCTTTCCAAAAAATCTGCCTTGGCGCCATCACACCTAATTTTACAAACAGAGCAATGGCATCGCGTGAGCCTTTGGGCTCAAGTGCAGTCATCGCGTGTCCGATGACCATACTCACGATGGTTGTCAGCACCCAAAAATTTAAAACCCTCCCTTATAGCATACAAAATATCGTTTAAAATGCATATAAATATAATAAAATGCAATAGAAGGGATGGGCATCTTATCTGTTGCAGACGGTTTGCTAAATGGCGCCCTGGATCCCCCATAAAGACCACTTGAAAATCGAGATAATTAGGGTACAAATGCATTTTCAGAGCTTACTGTAGTAAAATGGTAAAATAAAATTACTTTTGGCTATTTATAAGTTTCACAAGTCATTTTTATCAATGTTTTCGTAATATTTTAATGTTTTTCTCGATATCAAAGATGGGTGCATTTCTTTGTGCATTTACAGGTACCTTCCAGCAATCGGTGATCGTTATTGACTGATTCTTGCGAGTTTAATTTTATCTCTTTTCAGACTCATTAAATAAATGAAAAAGGAACCCCCCCTAGAGTTGTCTTTAAGCTCTTCTCTAACTCTCGAAAACTAAAAATATTGCTGAGTACTTGTCATTTGAACTCATTAAAGTAAATGAATCGACATCACCTCAGTATACGTTTACCCCTTTTTCAGGCTAGGATTGACTATTTACGAAAAGGATACACCTTGATTGACATGGTCAAGAGGTTCTCTCGAATATTTTTGGATTCGAGAGACAAATTACGAAAAGGGGCATGATGGAGTTTTCTGTTTCGTCTATTTTTCAAACTCTCTAAATGTGAAAAATATATTGAGTTATTCTTACATCAAACTCATTAGAACTTTACAACAAAAGACTCGTCACCATGATGAGATCGATCTTCTCCTTCCTACGGCTCGTAAAACTTACTAGGATGGATTCATTTGAAGAATGAACTTACATGGCAAGCATATGTTATCCTCTTCAATCTTGTGATAAAAATAATTGGGATACTATCTAGAAATAGCAGGGGGGAATGAAGATGAAATTTCCTTTATATAGGAAGCATGTTGTTCTTGAACATGACACTCTTCTACTCTCATGTTAGGTTTGGGATATCCTCACTCAGTCACTTGTCCTCCCATGTTTGGATGATCCATTTTGCCTCTCATTTGACTATTCCATTCTTTCATCATGACCTTTTGTCCTATGTCGAGTCAGATTTTCCACACTCTGGAGTCATGTTGCCAATGTTCAAGAGAAGTCCAATATGTAGTTATTTACCTATACATTGTTTGAGTCATTGTTACAGTATTGAAAATTATTCCCCTTTATTCCTTGTTTCATGTCGATGATGGGGGATCCATCATTACCCTCCTTCGACAAGTTGCTTCCTATCGACTTCAACTCGTTATCCAGGAAGATGACATAGAAACTCCCTTTCAGTACCTTAGAGTTGGCATGCCCTAATGGCCAGTTCTTCACATCCAATGACAAGTCTTCATAATTGGCTTTCGATTGGGTGATTCCACGAGTGTTCGACTTCAGCCTCATTATCATATTCACAGATTGTACTATTGTACCTTAAGAGCCATTGTCATTATTGGTGGTTTCTCTTGTCCCTGTTAACGGTCCACATCATTGACCGGTAATCAGGTGGTTTTCTAACATGCTCGAATTCAACACATTTATTCGCATGTTAGGATTTGTATGTTGACCGGGTCGGGATGGACCGCAAGACCCTGAGTCTTGTCTGTTATGACTCAGCTTGAATGGAGTTATATGTCATTCATGATTGTACACATGTTTCTACTATATGGATGGTTGTGACCATACCACAAAACTTTATATTTATGATGATCCTTGTTATCTGGATGATTGCGCCCATACCATGGATCTTTTCATATAGTCTTCATCATCCGAATGGTTGTGTCCATGACGTGGATTCATGTCTTGATCTCAGATATGTATATGTATATGCGTCCTTGATTTGAAGGTCTCCTGACAGTGCGTGTCCTCGTCCTTGCAAGAGCTCATAAAACATCTTAGCCATCACTCCTCACTCTGCCTTCATGCTTTAGAGAAATCTGTTACACAATATTTTGTCACACCTCCTACAATTCCCTTTGATATACCCTGAAGTGCCTGAAACATGACCATTATATAGTATAATCATCCATATATATAGTGCAAATCCCTCCTAAGACTTTGTTTGGAAAATTTCTTGAGATTTCCTTGAAGAAATAGCTCTTAAAACCCTAAAATGAGAGTCATTGCTATTATGAGGCTTAAAACAATGATGGTCACCTGTTGCACTATGTTTGACCAATGATGGCATCGCTTTGTTCCCTTGCATACCTGCGATGATCCCGAAAAGGTAATTTTACCAAAGAAGATGAGAAGCTTCATGATCTAGAAGCTTCCAGAGTGGCACGCTGGAGGTTGTTTCGCATAGATGAGGTCGAATCCTCTCATATTGGCCTCTTGGTCTTATCCCTATGAGTTACCTCCTTGAGATGAGGGCCTAATCTTATCTTTGGATAAGTCATAACTCACTCTCCCAGCCTATAAATTCCTCTTCTCCTATTACCAAATGGTTGATCTATGTCTATTTTCACCCTTATGCTAAGCTTGTGCCTTGAGGCTATTCATTACACTTGGAGGAGTGCTTGGAGATTTCTTGGCTTGGACTTGAATTACCACTTAAGGAGAGCCTTTCAACATCAAGGCTTTCGTTGTAATCTTCTCTTTATTTCCTAATAATATACAATTGTTGGTTCATCTTCCCAGAATATATATGTTCATGTATTACTTAGCTTGACATTCCTTGATCAGTTAAGTAGGTTGTTATTTGGATTTTCTATTGGTTTTGGCATGCTTTGTTGTCTCTTGATCACTTGTGCAGGTACATAAACGTTGAGTGAATCAAGAACAAGTTTGTGACACAAGTGGTTCGAGGCCCTCAACAAAGGAAATTGGAATAGCATCAGAATGAGGTAGGCCATCTCTTTCGTTCTACTTTTCAATTATAACCTAGGAAGATGTCTAGTTGATTGTCACTTCAGTTGCTAGACCCACTCATTGGGCTAGAGCGATCGTCTCTGTCCATAAAGAGGATTAACCTTGTCATCACCCCTTGAGGGATGCCTTACCTCTTACAAACTCTTCTATAAAATAATTCTCTCTTAAAAACAATAGAACATACTTCTTTCTAGAATTGATCAATTTATTGGCTTGGTTGGCACTTACCAATGAATTTTTTGATTTTCCTTTGTGCGCCTCGATGGTGAATAATTTTCCATCCTTGACAAGCAAGTATTGGTTGGATCTCCACATGAATATTGCACCTCACATGTACATGTAGGGACTTCCAAACACGACTCCACTTGCATCAATGGGAACTACATCTAGTTCTACTTCATCAATACAATCAACATTGATGGAAAATCTAATTTTGCAATGTTTTTTTACCTTCAACTTCGCATCCTTATTTACCCATCCTAATGGATACGGGCTTGGATGGTCATGAATTTCTAATCCCAATTTTTTGACTAGCTCTTCTACAATGAGATTTTCTTGTGATCCTAAGTCGAACAAAGCATAAATACTTGTCTCCATTGTTGAAAAATCAATCACTTGTAGATTAGGATAGGTTTCTCTTACTTTGATAATTACTTGTGAATGTGTGTTGGCTTCTTATTAAATGTTATGTTCTCTTCTTCATCAAGAAATTACCAAAAATACAAACATGAAGATCACAAGAGATAAAGAACATAAGAAATTAGGCTCCTAGTCAGGGAAAAAACCCTCAAGGGGGTAAACACAAGAAAATTATATTCTTATAGAAGCATATCAAAGTGAGATATCCAGGACCCAGGACCAAGACGTCCACAAAGAACCCAAGTCATCCCTCCTTCAATTCTCCTAAACAAGTCAAAGTGAAACAAATTCAACATTGGTCTGACATTTGAAATTTGGTCATCTCCTGAAATTTTGGGTCTGCATTTCCACAAAAACTGGCTCAAAAAACTTGCACGTGTGAACATAAATTAGGGAAGAAATAAAAAGTTTCTTTCTCATTAAACTTCACTCTTTATCTCCTTTGAATTTCTCATTGAATTTCTCCTTTTCTTTGCATAGAAATCAAAGTGGTGAGTGAGTGCTCTAATGAGGTAAAACTGCTCTTTATATATACACATCTAGGAGGTCAATTATGTGCCTTTCTAGACCGACTTGTCCAGGAGGGCCAACTTGGTTTGTGGATAATGTATTGGCTCCTTTTGACTCAAAATAAATAATTTTTATTTTTCATAAAAATAGTCCAAATGTGACTTTGACTCAATAATTTTTCTTTGACTCATGATCAGTTTTTATTTTGACTCACATAACCCTATAAGCATGAAGAACATGTTTTGACTAATGAAAATAACAAAAAAAATCTTATTTTTCTTTTTACATGAAATACATATAAGTACATTGATAATTATGAAGACTTAACCTAGTTACATTTTCAACACTCCCTCTTAATTAGAGAGGTATTCATAATGACACAATAGGATATCAAGATACTCTCAAATTGAAATATTCTCGTAAGAAGAGTTTGGATTGATAAGCATAATCATCGTCATAACCAACATTGTCAAACATAGTAATGCCTTGACTAACAAGCTTTATCTCTCCACTAGATCAAAGCATAATGATGGGAAGCATATATTTAGACACCACCACCACCTCTCAAGGAACATACTCCATTCATATGTTCACCAAGTATGTCCTTACAAGACTATTCTTATCTTACATATTACCCATTCTCAAAAAATATTGGTGCTCAGGACTACTCTTATCTTGGATACCCAATGCTCAAAGAGTATCGATCCTCGGGACTACTCCTATCTTGGATATATTTCCTCATGAAATATATGTCCTATATGATTATCCAGTCCACCATTCTCCCTACCAGTCCCTTCACTAGGCTTACGGTTGTTAGTCCTTTCCATAGTGCATGACACATGGAGAATACAGAGTCCATCCTCACTCCCTCTAAACCGAGGAAAAACCATAAGCTTAATCTTTTAAAAAACTCATCAAAGCATCAACTACATATTATTTTGAGGAGATCCATTGTAGTTGTTTGGCTCCTATCTGCATCACATCATAACGACCTTCGTCCTTCTTGATTCTTTGTCAATCCTCATGTAACTTCCACATGTCATCAAGTAGTTCTTCAAACACCTTATGGATCCAACATTCTTCATATCTAATTGCACAAGTCTTCACATCTTCTTTCATAATATAATTTTGCTTTCATGTTTTTCCAAGAAATCATATCAACTTCCAATTATCCATAATATCTCTATCACCATAAGTATCACCAATTGATATGTTCCTAGATCAAACTAATCAGTTGTTGGAACAACAATATCAAAACTCTTCAACTTCTTGCCAAGGGTCTTGTCATTGATTGTCATTTTCTGTTTTTTATCACAAAATTTTCTAGATTTTTAGCCAAACTTCAATTAATATTGTATCCAACTATATTCTTATAGCTCCCTCTTTCTAGCTAAGGTAAGTGAACTCCTCGCTTTCATGCTACCATCTAATCTAATTATTTGATGCGTACTTCAAGTTACTTTCTTCTTGTCTCTGTGCTTTGCTACATTCTTCCAAATATTCCATATTTTAGTAAAGCTTACATAAATATTGTCTTGACCTGCAACGTTTGTTAGAATACTATGGAAGAACAAAAGGCAAAGCGCATAAACAAAATAGAAACATTAATAATTAAAGAATGTAGACTAATAACTAAAGAAAGTAGGTATAAAATAATAATCCTTTTGAGGAGATTTAGCTCCCTCTTAATCTTGGACATTTCATTAATCATTTTCCTCACATAAGCATTATGTCATTCTTTTCATTCTCAAGAACTAGGTTTTCTCTTTAGAGCAGAAACCATTATTTGGGGTTTCTATTCCTAGATTTTCTAACTCAAACTTTTGCTAGGGTTTATAAACCCTAGATTCTCCATTAAGACCTAACATTCAAGAATTGCAAGACTCTAAAATTATATTATTGTATAAGTTACAAAACCCTAATGATACTACTAACATGCATTTCTGATCTAGGTGGATCCCTACAGACCCAAAAATTGAAGTCCTTGGATCATTGTGAAACTAGGACCATATTGAAGAGCTCATCACCACGATTCCAATGGCATAGGTGACACCTCAATATGACTCCCTATGTGGAAGTTCTCACCAGTGAAATTTTCGGTCAAAGTTTGCTAAAGGAAGAGATTTAGCCAGCAACTAGATAAATTTGGAGCTTCGACAACTTTGGCAGTCCGACCAAATTTGGCAGACTTCGACTAAATTTAGAGAAATGCCAGATAAAATTAGAAGCATCACTACATTTGGCGGAACCACAAAATATAACAACACATGTCAAAGTTAGAGGCACTAATGGCCTAATTAGAGGGGGCCACGTGACCAAATCAAGTGGTTCCATGTGGCACCCTGTTGGCGGTCGATTGGGCCCCAACCAACCCGAATTGGTGAATTTGTTATCGAACTCTGAACTTGGCGATTGTTTAAAAATTGGCAGAATCGTGTTTACATTTGGAACCTTACAGGTTTGGTGGAACCATGTACATGGCAGTTCCAAACTATACGAGGGTGATGTTAATTATAATTGGTTGGCGGTCTATGTTAAACTGATGCTCGGTTATCAGCACACAAGGTCATAGTGGACGACTTGGCGATGTATTCTAATTACTGGTGGTTATTAGTGAGCAATTTGACTCAATCATATGGCAATTATATGGAATGGTTATGGTGGAACTAACCTTTGAAGCAACAGATACAACAAACTGGAGTCACGTGGTTTGAACCAAACCGATGATCGGCGAGTCAATTGGGTTAAATATAAAATTTAGCAACGGTTGTGTGATAGATGTTGGCAACTTGGTTAATTTCATTGGTTGTCAATAATGATGGTCGACTACCACAAATTATGGTTAAACAAATTTGTTAAACTTAATGTGATGGTTTTCAAATTGTAACCACGATAGATTTTGACTGACCATAATAGTTATACAATCAAACATTCAACAAATAACCAGGTAGTTATCGTTCTAGAACCGACGAATTTCCAACCCAACAATAGTGTTGGGTTGGCGAGAATCAAACCCGCCAATGATACAATTGTCAACCCCCAACCCAAAATTAAAGCATATGTTATCGGTAATCTGCTCCATTGGTAGTTCGGCGGTCAATGCACATTTAACGGTCAGTGATCGACAAGTATAGTAAATGGGTTTCCAAAATTTAAACAATGGTTTTATATAATATAAACATTATTACACAGTTATAACCACCATACAACCCCATGATTATTTCAATATGAAAACAACAAATTATGGTGGGTTGGGCAAGCCATGGGGATTAACCCCGGACCTCCCCTAGAACAATGAATACACAGTGCCAACAAGCCAGTTGGGTAGGATTTGCAAAGTCCACCCGGGCCTAAAATATTTAAGCCCAAACCATTTTCCAGGCAGGAGAACAAGTGCAACCATGATCAACTAGTCAGAATAGTGAAGGCAACAGAACCTCAACCAACGGGAACCGTAACTCTGCGGAAACTCGACACAAAGGGAACATTGTGGCACAATTTTCGAGGAGAGAATATTTCACACAGAATCTATGAGGAATCTAGAATATTCCCTAATGGGCTAGAATTACAACTAGTGGAATAGGGCCAACTTTATACTTATTTTAACTAGAAATTTACAAGGATCATAATGTTGTATTTAGTTTTGCATATCGGTAGCGTAATTCATGGGCCATGGCAGAAAATCACCTCCTTCATTAATCGTTGGGCATAAAGTTTGAGACAACAAGACGCCTTTCAAAAGTAGGTCATGTTTACAGTCAAAAGTCTTAAGAGGATGAGACAAACCTGTTAATGTTGTGATCATTGTCATTTGAGACTTCAAATTCCAAATCACTCCCAAGAATGGAGGTATAATGATGTATTTTTGCATGTCCTTTCCTTTATTTTGATAAGATGAATGAACCAACCTCCCCACTATTGAAGCAAGGCCCAAAGACATAGTCCACACTTGATGAACTTCATTATCAAAATTTTGTGTGCAATGTATTTATGGTTTCCTTTATGCTGCTTCTTCTTTACATGATCTTTCATTCAATTATGTTAACATTGTCAAAGAAAATATCTTGGATAATGCCAGTAAATCAGAGATTTCAGATTGAGTTTGGTATCAAAGCGGTCTTCTTGTTAATGTGAATTGTGAGTGTGAATGATAACCAGAGATTGGAATTGCAACATGAAGAAGGAAAATGGAGAAGGACAAATTTGTTTGTCAAGCCTTCTACAGGATGTCAGACATGGTATTTATATTGTTTGCAGATCATGAGAAGAGATTGGCAAAGAAGGAAAAGAAGAAGAAAGAGAAACCAAACAATGCTTTGGTAAATGAACGAGAACCACCATCTCCATATTCAAGTGAATGTTCTTCTTCTTCATCATCCTATTCTCATCATTCAAACTTTCATCACTAGAGTATTCAAGCTGAGAACGTTGAATTGAGGACACTTCTACAAGAAACAGGAGAGGAGAAGCAAAGATTGTAGCTTCAGTTATGAACCACAAAATAGGCCTTGGAAAAGTTGAAGTGCAATGAAGGCTTAAAGAAGCCATCATTACCCACTTCAGAATCGGCAACTAAGGTAAACAATGTTGGTGATTCTTCAGTGTCATGTTCTCATTATGATGATGATTTTGGTGGATTTGAAAATCATATTGTAGGCATTGGGTTGAAGCTAATGAAGAAGATGGGATATGAGGGAAAGGGCCTAAGAGTTCATGGCCAAGGCATTTTGAATCTCATCCAAGTGGTGGAACTACCTTGATAAGCAGGACTAATCTATGTTGGAAAGAAAGATGGGACATTCTCCAATATCACCGATGAAAAACACTCTAAACCCTTAGAGACAAGAGAGTCTTCAAACGAAAAGTTTGAGACAAAAAAAAATGTTGAGAACACATCACCACCTTTTAGTGAGCATTCCAAAGAAAGAGCCAAGGTAATTTTTCCTCATCAGACTTGCACCAGAGATAGTTATTCGAGGAAGGTTATATCAACTAGGAAGGACTCACGACATAAGGATCCCTCTGCACATTAGGGGAGAAACAAGGTCACGAAAGTGTGGAGGAAGAACAATCATTGTGGCCATTGCAACAATAAAGGACACCATACAGATACCTATTGGAAGCTTCATCCAGAGTTACGTCCCAAAAAGATCCATCCAAATTTGGAAGCCTTTTTAAGTAGTTTGGCATGGTCGTAATTGTAAATCACATATTTCTTTTTAAATATTGTAAAAGCAATGAATGTATAACATCACTTATATATGCAACATAGTGATATTTGGAGTTTTAGTTGGATAATAAAGGGTATAGTTTTCGATGTAAACTTGACCATGAGTGTGTTATAAACTCTTGGCAAGTATGGTATTGTTTGGGGTCCTGCAGGTTGGACATGTATTGACATCTTGAGATTCGCATATGGATACAAGTGTCAGTGTCATTACTTCGAGATCTGAAGTATAAAGGTTAAGGAGAAGAAAGTGTGGCCTTTCAGAGACATTTGTTATGCAAATCGAGATTCCAGTATTGTTTATAATTTTGGAGGACCATAAGTCCTTTAATGGGGAGGAATGATCCAGGTGGATCCCTAAAGGCCCAAAAATCGAAGTCCTTGGATCATTCTGAAACATGCACAGATGGTACCTCAATCTGACTTCGTATGTGGAAGTTATTTACAGTGAAATTTTTGGTCAAAGTTAGCTAAAGGACAAGATTTAGCAGGTAGCTAGATAAATTTGGAGCTTCAACAATGTTGGTAGTCCAACCTATTGGAAAATTTAACTAGTTTCGGTCTTCATAATTATGATTTGACTGATATATGTATCAAAAGATGAAAGAAAAAGATGTAAAGAAGAGAAAGGAGATTATTTTGTAAAGCATGTGTTTCATGCTCAAGTTATTTTGTAAAGCATGTGTTTCATGCTCAAGTATTTTGTCAATTATCCTCCATATGTTCGAGGTGGAATTTCTTGGCTCTTGATTCTACTGGACGATCAGGTGGCCTAGTGATTGGATACAACCCCAAATCCATTAGATTACAAGACTCCTAGGGAGGTTAGGGTTTCATCGGAATAGATCTCTTTTCTGCGGATCTTGGATATAGCCTTTGAGTCATCAACATATATGGTCTGTGTCAACAAAGGGAGCAATTTTGGCAACATCTTCTTGGTCTCTCTATTTTCTCTGCTGAGCACATCATTATTGGAGGAGATTTAAATTTCTCCCTATGGTATGGTGAATCTTGGGGATCTATGGCACAGGTGGACTCGATCACGGGCTACATGACTGATCTCCTGGCTAGACACAATCTAATCAATGTCCCTATGAACAAACCCCTCGCCACTTGGCGGAATAGAAGGGTGGGAGAGGCTGCCCTAGCCCGTAGACTAGACAAATTTATCATGAAAGAGACCCTTATTCAATAGTTTCACCACCATAAACAATGGGTGGGTGTTGGGGGCATATCGGATCACTCCCCTATATACCTGGAGATCGCAGGACCTACTCAAAATCCTAAAGCTCCTTACAAGTTCAATCATGTATGGCTTCAGGACCCATCCTACATTCAGATGGTATCAGATTATTGGTCTGCGAATCCAACTGATAGATCAGACTCACTTGCAAAAGGTTTATGCACCAATCTATCCCAGCTCAAGCATCTATCCATCAAATGGGCCAGAGATAAATATCAGAGGGATAATTCAACCCTTTTGCACATTGAATCAGAACTTTACTCCCTACTGGATTAGCGAGGTTTGGGGTTTGCTACAGCTGAGCAAAAATCACACCTGGTGGAGCTTGAAAGTCAGAAGTCTCAGATACTAAAAGACAAAGAGGAACAACACTAGGTTTTTTCACAATTTTGCAAAAGGCAGAAAAGTCACAAACACTATCTGGAGCATGCCGATTCTAGAGGGGGGAGAGGCTGATACTTTTAGAAAGCTCTCTCACCAGGGATCCTCTCACTTCAGGAACCTCTGTAAAGACCCACCTGGCTCGACTATTGCAGATACCATACAGATTGCTGGATACTTCCCCAGATTTTTAAATAGGGAAGAAGCTGAGGAATTATTTGATCCTGTGACTCCTGGGGAGCTAGAGGGCACATTGAAATGGTTCAAAAAGGATAAAAGCCCGGGTCCGGATGGTTGGACCATTGAATTCTACATTTCTTTTTATGATCTACTTAGTGAGGACTTGCTTAGGGTTGTGGAGGAATGCCGCATACCAGGGAGCTCATACAGCATCTGCACTCCCACGAGATTATTGTCCTAGCAAACATTACAGATCCTCTAAATTCCACCATACTTGCACAACGATGGAAATCTACTCATCAACTAAACATACCACAATGTTGGCATCAAGAATGGAATGATTACACTACAACCCTTCTTGAATCACACATTAGGATCAAAGAAGGATCAGACGAGCTCATTTGGCACCGCTCTGACAGCGGTATGTATACCCCAAAGTCGGGCTATCAAGTGTTGATTTCACACAAAGTGCTAGATTTGATTACTTTCTGGTGGAAGGCTATATGGAAGCTCACAGCACCACCTCGAACAAAATTATTTTTCTGGTGTATATTAAAGGACAAAGTCCCCACAGGGGAATATCTCATGCACCGATCCATCTATGGGCCTACCTGGTGTACACTATGTAAAAATGTTGCTAAGTCGACTACACACCTCTTTTTTAAGTGTACAACCATGATAGAATTATGGAAAAACATATCAACATGTATCAGATTTTTAGGCACATGGGATGGCGATGACATTATCCAAGCATGGGAGAGTTGGTATCACAGGCACAGAGGATCTAAATTACAGAGCCTCCCAATTATCATCTGCTAGTACCTATGGTTGACACCGAACCATAATATTTTTTACGGCAAACCAGCTAGCTGGTCACACACATATGCTCTCATCATATCATCTTTCAACGATATGCATAAGCCACCCCAACCACATATCCGTAGGCCACATGACCCCCCACACATCGACAAAAATGTCCCTTGGGAATTTTTTGATGTTGTAGCGCAACAACATGGATGTGGCGGTGGCTTCATCCTCTATATCAGCGAACAACACTACTATAAAGTTCGAATGGGCTTGGAGATTGGCTCAAACAATTTTGCTGAACTCATCTCACTTCGTCATCTCATGCATTTCTCATTGAATCATAATTGCATGGTCATTCACATATATGGAGATTCGAAGATCATCGTAGATTGGTTCAATAATATCACTACATACCACACTCACACACTCATCAATATATTGGATGATATACACAATATGAAGGCTCTTTTTAATGATATCACTTGCAAACATATCTACTGGAAATATAACAGTAGTGCAGACGAATTATCCAAGGCGGCCACATCACTTCCCTGAGGGGAGTGGTTGATCCAGGAGCAGCGCGGGACAAATGCTTTCCAATATTACCACCGACCATACATAGACCCTCATTACCACAGGGTAGAAAGCCCATGAACTGAACAGTAAACAAATTTTTGACAGTCATTGTACAGTTTTTTGTAATTTCATGAATGGACAAGAAAGAATATGAATGGCCCTATGCAAATATGTGTATATCAACAGAACAATACTTATATGAGCATCCTGCGTGATGTAATCTAGTAAATACGCTGATGTTTTTTGAGCACCTGTTGAGCCTTTTTACAGGCTGAGAACTATAGCATATGCACCCATGTGCATCTACAATATGTAATTTTTCTAACATAAATGAAAGATTACGATTTTTCCAAGAGAAAAATAGTCTAGAGGACTCTCAAGACCAAGTCGTCCTAGAGAGGACTATTCGAGCCTCTTGGAAAGGCTATTTAAAGGAGGAAACT
Organism: Pinus taeda; assembly: GCA_000404065.3. Lineage (NCBI taxonomy): Eukaryota > Viridiplantae > Streptophyta > Pinopsida > Pinales > Pinaceae > Pinus > Pinus taeda. Next base: position 199,498 of record APFE031099297.1, read on the forward strand.
TGACCACATTTGATATACAGATCTCACATTTGATTTGCAATTGAAAAGGAAGTGCTTAGGCCTTGAAATGCAAGGAAAACCCTAGCAAAGGAGCAATAAACCCTAAAGAAGTTTGATCTCTAAAATTATCTCTATTGCAACTCACATGTGCAAAGTAATTAGAGTTTTTGGGTACTTTATCGGTCTGAGAATTGCAGGAAGAGTATCAAAATTTATTTAGGAGGTTCAAAGGCTAGTCTAGACTTGAATTGAAGAGATTTTTCTTCGTTGTCCTTGGAGACTTCATTTTCTCTTGGAGAAGACCTATTTGGTTGCTAGCTTGGTTCTTGGTAGATGTCATGTTTTGGTCATCGGTCTTGGAAGTCTGATTTGAATTGCTTCTATAAGAAGAGTTATTTTTGGGTTTTCCCTATGGAGGGATTTTTCTGTAGCTTGGAACCTATATCTTGTGTCCTTCTTTCTTGTTTGTGATCTTCAATGTTTGGAAAGTTATTTGATGATAAGAAAATAACAATAATAAAGAAGAAAATATAAAATAACATCACAAGTAATTTTTCAAGATAAGAGAAATTTGTATTCTTGATTCCCTAATCAATTTATGAACACACCTGAATTTGGCAGAGTTCAGCTAAATTTAGTAGACCGATAAATAAAATTAGAAGCATCACTACATTTTGAAAAACTATCAAATATAGTGGAAACCACCAAAATTAGTTCACTAATGGCCATATAAGAGTGGCCACGTGGGCCAATCAGGTGATGCCATATGGCACCCCATTGGCAGTTGTTTGGGCCTCGACTGTTAGGATATTCCAACACGTAGGAATAGTTAAGTATAACTTGGTCTAGTATAGAGTTAGGTAAAGTGTGTTTCTTTACTATGTACATTTGTAACTTACAATCCGACGGTCACGATATGTAGTGATCCGACGGTTCATTCTCTCCTCGGTATTTACCAACACTTGATCCGTGGCTTTTGACAACCCGATTGGTCCATGAATTCTATTTAAAGCGCATGGAGGGTCTTTGTAGTTCACCGTGGCCCTGTAGTAGCCACGTTGGCACAGGCTGTGGACTGTTTCCCTCTTTGAGGGTTTTAACCACGTCAAAATACTGGTGTATTGATCTGTGATCTATTTGTGAGTGGTGTCCTTTTGGTGTTCTGTCTAAGGAACTTACCCTGTAAATTCCTACATGGTATCAGAGCTTTTTGAGGGCCGCGTCCGTTGTTGATCCAAATCTGAAGCCGGTAGAACTGCATGCGACTGCCATCTCCTAGATCTGCTATTTCTGACTGTTTTCGGGCCGAGAGGACTGCTCTGTTGTGTTGGGAGCATCTGTTCCAGTGAGGAACCCCTTTCGTTTCACACGAAAAGGTTTCCGGTAGCCCTAACTGCGTCATTTTTTAGATCTGGAGGTATACAATGTTTATTTGCAGTTTACTGTTATTTTCTCTCTGTTTATTTCGGTTTCAGTTTATTTAGCTATTTTTTTTACCGGATCTATACCTTTCATTTCTGCATATGCTCTTTTCCCTGCAACTCTGTGTGATCTGGGCAAATCAGAAACAGAAAGGAAGATTTTTTCTCATGCGTATGCTCTTTTCCCTGCACCTTAGTGTGATCTCGGAAAATCAGAAACATTGAGGAAAATATTTAGTTTTGGGGTAAAGCTAACTTTAAGTCGTAAGGCTTGTTTTTTTCGCATGTCCGTGTTGGGTTTTGTGTTTTTGTTTTGTAGGGAGAAAAAGAGCTTTCTCAAGCAAGCACGCAATCCAAAGCATCCGTGACTAAAAGAAAACAAAGCCTCTCTCTCTCTCTCTCTTTGTATAGCTCACTTGGTTCAAAGCTAATTTAAGAGAATAGAGGTCTTGGGTTCAAATCTCTTTTTTGTTGAAAAATGAGCGTTTTTTTCATTTCCGCACATTCCCGCACTTTGCCGGCGCCTTCATCAACCTTTTTTAAAAAGGTCATAACTTCTTCATCCGTAAGCCGTTTTCAGAACCGTTTTTTTTGAACCAGCCTAATTTTTCGAGCTCTTTCCATTGGAACACTTAGTTTCAACATATCTAGCTTCAGTTTCTGTCAAAATGGAAAGTTCATGCCAAGTTATCCTTGATAGCACCAACTACTTCCAATGGTGGTCCTACATTATGGATTTACTTAGAAGTAAAGGTCTTTACCGAAACGCCACAAGCCAAGAGACCAAGCCAAAAGATGAAGAGAAAGCAGCCAAATGGGAAAATAGGCAAGATCAAGCACGTGGGTTGATAGGGATGTCTATCTCTCCCGATCTTAGATTCCATATTGCTGAACTTGATACTCATGATAAAGCAATGGAGCAGCTTACTAAAGTTTTTGGAATAAAAAATGAACTTAGAGCCCATCAGCTTGAAAATGAGTTGCTTACATTAAACCCCAATGATTTTTCTTGCATTGAAGATTTCTTGTCCAAGTTCAAGACCATTAGACTTCTTTTGGAAGGTGTTAAAGTTAAGAAACAAGATAGTGCCCTTATCTATTGCATTCTTTCTAAGTTGGGACTAGCCTACTCTGTGTTTGTTTCCACCTTCCATTCTACAAGAGAAGCCTTCATTTCTCAAGGACATGACTACAAGCCCCATTCCTTTGATGCTTTTTGTGATTCTTTAATAAGAGAACAAGAAAACTCTTACACCTTGGTCTTCTTAATCTTGGAAACTCTTCCAAGAAAGCGTTAACCGCCCAGCAGCAACCAAACCCAAAGAATCCTAAGAACTCATATCCTAAAAAGAATGGTCCTAAACCAAACAAGGGTCCTAAGCAATTTCAGCCTCAAAATGAAAAATCATTTCACCAGAATGTGATAAGGCAAATAAAAACAAAGGGAAGAAGACTGATAGACATTGCCAATTTTGTAATTGAGATGGCCACTTAGAATCCAAATGCTTTAAGAAGATGGAAGCCTTGGAAGCAGCAATGAAGAAGCATAACATCCATTTGGAGCACTCTTCAACTTCAACTTCATCTTCAGGAATGGCACTTTCTGCATGTGGTTGTCAAGCATCTCGGTCTGGCTATGCACTAAATGTATCTTCTTCCTCTCATTCTCATGAGTGGCTCATTGATTCTGGAGCTTCTTATCACATGGCCAAAAACAAAGCCATGTTTTCTTCTTTAAATGATTGTAACACCAAAAATATATATGTTGGTGATGATAGATCTCTTAGTGTTGTAGGGACTGGAAATGTTCATATAGACAATGGTCAATTTAATGATGTATTATGTGTTCCAACCTTATCCTGCAACCTTCTATCTGTATATCAGATAACTCATTCAGGTGAAGGTAAAATCGTTGAATTTTCACCTCACGATGTTGTAATTAAGGACCTAAGAGATTCTAGACAGATTTTAGCTACTGGCATTGCTGATGATTCTACAAGGTTGTATAAGTTTCACAACTTTGGGTCATCAAATCTTCCCTCGGTATTTGTTGCTCATAATGATGAAGTGAGCAAACTTTGGCATGAGCGATTTGGTCACTTAAACTATTTCTCCCTTCAGAATCTATGTAAAGATAATATGGTGACAGGTCTTCCAATGGTATCTTGCAGAGTTGGTGTTTGTTTCGGATGTGTACTCAGAAAACATCATCGGGATAGTTTTGAAAATCGTGCCTCTTGGCACGCCTCAGCCCCTTTACAGCTTATGCATAGTGATTTATGTGGTCCACTTTCAGTTGTTTCCTTCTCTGGCTACAAGTATTTCTTAACTTTCATTGATGATTTCTCCAGACGCACTTGGGTATACTTCTTAAAACTCAAGAGTGAAGTATTTAACAAATTCTTGGCCTTTAAGGCCTTTTGTTGAAAAACAATCTGGACATCAAATTCTTAAAGCTAAGATCAGATGGCGGAGAATATGTTAAAAATGACTTCATCAACTTTTGCGCTAAGCATGGAATTCAAATGCAACATATTGTTCCACATACTCCACAACAAAATGGTGTAGCTGAAAGGAAGAATCGCACCTTAAAGGAAATGGCTAATTCTATGCTTCAATCTAAAGAACTTAGTCTTAACTATTGGGCAGAAG
>APFE031099297.1:225416-239105 GCA_000404065.3 Pinus taeda
GAGATCGTACGCCAAAGTTACGACCCCGGGAAAAAGATGTACCCATTTACCCAAAACGGGGCCCACAATTTGGCGTTTCATCTTCTGGGGTTAGGTTTTGGAATGTGAAGGGTTTTCCATTGTTTCTCAACAATAAATAGGCCTTCGAGCCTCATTGCAACACAAGTTCGGAACAGTTCAGAGGCATGTAGCCACACATCTCTTCTCAGAGATAAGCTACCATCGCCCTAGCTGGTTTATTTCCATTTCTGGTTGTAAGCGTATTTCAGTATTTTCCATTAATGAAATAGAGTATTATTTCCGCTGCATCTTTGTGTATATGGTTATCTCTGTAATTTGTTGCGTTCCTGTTTAAGTCTGGATCATTTTCTCTATAATTGTCTAGAGGACTCCCAAGACCAGGTCGCCCAACTATGATGAAGTTGGCCTAGAGAGGGCTATTCGAGCCTTTTGGAAAGGTTATTTAAAGGAGGAAACTTGACCACATTTGATATATACATCTCACATTTGATCTGCAATTGGAAAGGAATTTCTTTGGCCTTGGAAGGTAAGGAAAACCCTAGCGAGGGAGCAAAAAACCCTAAAGAAGTTTGATCTATGAAATTATTTCTATTACAACTCATATGTGCAAAGTAGTTAGAGTTTATGGGTACTTTACGGGTCTGAAAATTGCAAGAAGAGTATAAAAGTTTCTTTGGGAGGCTGAAAGGCTAGTCTAGCCTTGATTTGAAGAGAATTTTCTTCGATGTCCATGGAGACTATTTTGTCTTAGAGAAGACCTATTTGGTTGCTAGCTTGGTTCTTGGTGGATGTGTTGTTTTCATCTTGAGTCCTGGAAGTCTCATTTGAATTGATTCTATAAGAAGAGTTTTTTTTTTGGGTTTCCCCTTGAAGGGGTTGTTCCCTACGTTGGAGCTTATATCTTGTGCCCTTATTTCTTGTTTCTGATCTTCAATGTTTGGCAAGTAATTTGATGATAAGAACATAATAATAATCAAGAAGAAATGATAAAATAACATCACAAGTAATTTGTCAAGATAAGAGAATTTTGTAGTCTTGTTGCCCTAATCAATTTCTCAACACAGCGAAATTTGGCAAACTTTAGCTAAATTTAGCAAACTGCCAAATCAAATTAGAAGAATCGCTAATTTTTGGCAGAATCACCAAATATAGTGGAAACCACCAAATTTAGATCACTAATGGCCATATCAGAGTGGCCACGTGGCCCAATCAGGTGGTGCCATGTGGCACCCCGTTGGCGGTTGTTTGAGCCCTGACCAACCTAGATTGGCGAATTTATTATTGGACACTAAACTTGGAGATTGTTTAAAATTTTGGTGGAATCATGTTTAAATTTGGGGCTCAACAGGTTTGGTTAAACCATATACATGGTAGTTCCAAACTATACATGGGTGATGTTAATTATAATCAATTTGTGGTCTATATTAAACTAGTGGTTGGTTATCGGTAGATGCGGTCATGGTGGATAGCTTGGCGACATTTTGTAATTACCAACAGTTATTAGAGAGAAAATTGGCCCGATAATATGGAAATTATATGCAGTGGTTACGGTGGAACCAATGTTGAATAGGTAGTTGCAACAAACAACAATCAGGCAAATTGAGCCAAACCAGCAGTTGTCGAGTCAATCAAGTAACATATATAATTTAGAAGCAGTTGTGTAAATCTTGTCGGGGGCTCGTTGGTGGTCAAAAATGGTTTTTGGCCACAAATGATGGTTAAATGGTTTTGTTAAAATTAACGCGATAATTTTCAAATTGTAACTACGACGGGTTTTGACCAATACAACCAAACATTCAACAAATAACCTGACAATTATCATTCTAGAACCAATGAATTTTTAACCCATCGTCAATGTTGAGTTGGTAGGAATTAAACCCGCTAGTGGTATAATAGTCGACCCCTAAACCAAAACGACAACATATTTTATCAGCAGTTAACACACATTTAACGGTTGACAACTGACAAATGTGGTAAATAAGTGTTCAAAGTTTAAATGGCGGTCTTATATAATATAGACATGGTTACATGGTTATAACCACCATATAAACCCACAATTATTTTAATATAAAAAACAACAAATCACTTTGGTTGGGTAGGCCACGAGGTTTGACCCTGGGCCACCCCTGTAACAACCAATACATGGCACCAATGAGCCAGCTTGGCAAGACTTGCAAAGTTTGCCCAGACCCAAAATATTTAAACCCAAACCATTTTCTAGGTAGGAGAATGGGCGAAGCCATCAATGACCGATAGGAACAATGAAGGTAGAGGGAACTACAAATGTGTGGAACCCCGACACATACAAAACCCTGTGGCATGATTTTCTAGGAGAGAATAATCCATGCAGAATCTATGAGGAATCCTGAAGATTCTCTGAGGAGCTGAAATTGTAGGTGGAGAAATGTGGTCAACTTTACACTCATTTTAACTAGAATTTCACAGGTATCACAATGGTGTAATTAGTTTTTGCATATGGGCAGTGAAATTTTGGGGTCATGGCAAAAATCTGCCTCCTTCATTAATTGTTGGGCACAAAATTTGAGACAACAATGCTCCTTTCAAAAATAGGTCACGTTTAAAGTCTCAGGAGGATGAGATGGACCTATTGGTGCTATGATTGTTTCCATTTGAGTAGTCGAATTTCAAGTCACTCCGAGGAATGGAGGTATAATGATGTATTTTCCCATGTACTTGCCTTTCTTTTGAGGAGATGAATGAAGCAACCACCCCATTATTGAAGCGGGATCTGGAGATGTAGTCCGCATTGGACGAACTCCATTATCAAACTTTTGTGTTATTGTCTTCATGGTTTCCTTTATGATGAATCTTCTTTAAGTGTTTTCATATGTGGTTTTTACATGCTATTTCATGCCATTATACTAACATCACCGAAGAAAAGATCTTGGATAATGTCGGTAAATCAAAGATTCCATATCACTTTCATCCATGTCATTTCATGATTACAAGACTTAGTCTTCACATGCAATGAAATATTTGGTGTGTTAACATATCAACAATCTACACAAACCCTTATTCTAACACATATTTATCATTTAAGAGAGAAACTTATTGATGACCTGTGAGACTTAACATTATATTTACTAAAGCATAGGCCATTAGTTGCAAAGAATATAAGTACCACATTTAACATTACATGTCCTTCCTTGTAGATCTAATCCTTTGACCTTCTCTTTGACATGTGTCCTACAAAAATCCTTTGGGTTGCTAGCTTTGTCAAATTCATAGATAGGTCAGCTTTATTGTGGAATTCACTTTTCTATTTGAATAGAAAGGCGGTGTGGGTAGTATGACCACTTCACAAATTTGTTCCTCAAAGATGTGCTTCCAATTCAATTTTATCTTCTACACTTTTGCAATTACGTCTTTGAATATTGGTCTTGGAAAAATCTACAAAGGATAGTAATTGTATTCTTGGAATCTCACTGTAGAGATCCGGTCCCTTGTAACATAGGTAGCTAAGTCCTTTGATCTTCAAGCTAGAGTACAATCCATAGAGATGAATAGATTCAGTCTTCAATAGAGATGTACCTTATGATCACAAGATGTTTATATTTTTTTCTTCTAGATGCCATGTCACAAACATATATTTTGTATTCCTTCAAATGTGTCATCATAGTTCTTCCACATAATTTCAGTTCCTTCATAGACAAAGTTATTATAACTTTACACCAATATTATAGAAACAAACTCAGAGCTTTACTTGAATCAAACTCAGACTAGCTCATACTCAGTCTTCTACTCTAGGTTAAACCACAAAAAACTAATTCAAATGATAGTATTTCGGTAAAGCCACAAAGAATCTCAGGCTTCTTTGTATTATTGACAACAAAGAGAGGATTTACTTTGGCTCATAACTTCAATTAACCCCATAAATTAGAGCTACACATTTACAATGTTTAGATTTGATTGTGATTTGGTCCAAGAAATAAATTTTATTCGCATAAGTTTGGAGATAAATCATCTTGGTCATTTATAGAGAATCATGTGCTATTATTTGGTTCCAAAAATGTAGCGTATAACTTCAATGAAGCACAATATATAAGGGTTTTGTTTTGAATAGCATTTTTACCTTCTTCCTTATATCACATACTTATGGTTACATTACATGGACTTAAAGATATTACTGGTTGCTTCCATAGTGATGACAAATTCGGACTTGCTGCAAATTTTACAAAGAATGGATTCAGTCTATATAGGGTTTATGACACAAAGATATATTCATAACTCAAACTTCTTCCACTTCCTTCACAAAGATACTATGCTTGGACTTGATGTTGTTTCATAGATACAATAAGGCTTAGGCTGGTCATTTCCATAAACTTAGAGCTATCTAGTATGCTCAGACTTCTATTGAGGTAAACAAATTTGAGCTTATATATTTGTAGTCAACAACCTTTAACTTGTAGTCATATATAAACTTGGACCTCAAAGTTCTAGTCTATTAATTGACATAATAGTTCAGACTTCTCCACAGAGATGGGTAAGCCTAGTATTTTTCAACTTATTCAGTCTCATGTTCTTGTATCATAGAGATAAACTAGGGTATCACAGTGGTATAATTTTTGTTTCCCACAAAGATTTGAATTTGGACTTCAACTTAGAAAAATATAACTAGATTTCTTTCTTGATACTTGACTTTTAGCCTTTTGTAATGTTATATTCCAGAATTCTAGTACATAATTTTTACTTAATAAATGTTAATAATAGATTTTCTATGTGTATCTTGAGAGGGAGATAATTGTTGTAAATGTGTCTTTAATAATGTTTATTTTTATGACCAAGATTGTTGGGTGAGAGCTTGATGATGATTCCAAAAGCCTTCAGTGATGTCTTTGACAAAGTTGTTAAGAGGGTATATTTTTCAAACCTCCCTTTTGGAGAGATGGCTGTTGAAATATTGCCTTCAAATAAGCCAACTAGAAGTGATATTCAAATTATCTTTCTTTTACCTTAGCTCTAATACCATGTTGAGAAATCAATAGAATTATAGATTAGGATATATTTCTCTTACTTTGATAATTACTTGTGAATGTTTGTTGACTTCTTACTAAATTTTATGTTCTCTTCTTCATAAAGTGATTGCCAAAAATACAAAAGATGAAGATCATAAGAGACAAAGAAAACAAGAAGTTAGGCACCAAGCCAGGTCAAAAACCCCACAAAGGGGGGAATCCAAGAGAATTTTCTTCTTATATAATCATATCAAACTAAGATAGCCAAGAGCCAAGACTAAGACTAAGACTAGCACAAAGATCCCAAGCTAGCTCTCCTTCAATTCTCCTCAACAAGTCAAAGCCAACAAAATTCAACGCTAGTCAAACATCTAAAATTTGGTCATCTCCTGAAATTTTGGGCCTACAATTCCACGGAAACTGGCTCAGAAAACTCGCACGTGTGAACAAAAATTAGGACAGATTTTTTTTTTTAATTTCTCCATAGACTTCACTCTTTCTCTCTTTTGATTTTCTCTCTAAAATTCTTCTTGTCTTGGCACATAAATCGAAGTGGTGAGTGCTCCAATGAGGTCAAATTTATCTCTATATATACACATCCAGGAGGTTGAATAGGTGCCTTTCTAGGCTGACTATCTAGGAGAACCAACTTGGTCGGTGGATACCAAATCGACTCCTTTTGAATCAAAACAAATATTTTTTTCATACAAATACTCCAAATGGGACTTTGACTCAATAATTTTTCTTTGAATCATGACATTTTTCTTCTGACTCAAATAACCCTATAAGCATGAAGAACATGCTTTGACTGATTAAAATAATAATAAAATTATTTTTATTCTCTTTGCTCTTACATGAAATACATATAAGTACAATGATAATTATGAAGACCAGACCTAGTTACATTTTCAACATTCTTAACTTGTATCTTTATGTGGTAGAGTTTGGTCATTTCATTCTCTTCTTGTTTCTAAAGGCTACTCCAATTCATCTCCTTCTGCACTGATGTACAGAAAATTTGCTCATCCACATCTGAGTTGCTTTCAACCTAGTTGCTTGAATTAGTGGCCATGAGATTATTCTTCTTATTGTCTTTCACTTTATTCTTCGGGTTAAGCTCTGGATGTAACTTCCAGTACTTCTCCTTTGCATGGCCATTAATGTTTTTGTGGTTGCCATCTTTTTATATTTCCCCCTTTCCACTTTTTCTTCCCATCCTTAGAAGAGTCTTGTTGCTTAGTCTTCTTCAATCCACTTGATTTCCCTTTCTTCAGGACTATGTTCGTCAGGTACTGTGCCTGTACACAAGCCTTGTCAATCAATATGGGCTTAAATATCATTACTTTCTTTCACGGAGGATTGTTTAGACCAACCAACTACTTGAGGAGTACATCTTGGTTCTTTTGGGAATATGCCCAACATTATGGCCATCTTTCTAAACTTCCTCATGTACTCTTCTATGCTCTTCCTTGATTTCTACCTAAAGTAGTGCCACTAGATCCATTGGTCAAGCAATTCCACATAAAATGGCTCATAAAACTTGTACATGTGAACAAAAATTAGGGAAGAAACAAAAATTTTCTTTCTCCTTAGACTTCATTCTTTCTCTTGGAAAATAAATCGAAGTGGTGAGTGAGTGCTCCAATGAGATCAAACTACTCTCTATGTATACACATCTAGGAGTTCAAACAAGTGACTTTCTAGGCCGACTTATCCAGGGGAACCTACTTGGTCTATGGATAACAAATTGACTCTATTTGAATTAAAACAAATAAAAATAAATAAATCATACAAATAGTCCAAATGGGACTTTGACTCAATAATTTTTCTTTGACTCGTGACTACATCTATATATATATATATATATATATATATATATATATATATATATATATATAATATATATATATATATAATTATTAATAAATATTTAAATAAATAAATAAATTACTTTTTTTTTTTTTAACTAACCATTAAAATTATTTTATATTTATTTATATTTTTACCTAATTTAACTTATTTCCATAAATAATAATAATATAGAAATATTAATAATATTAAATTAATAAATAAAAATTTGACCTGGGTCCTATGGTCAAAATTAGCCGTTAGTCAATTTAGTTGTTGGAGACTCTGCTCAGACTATTTAACATGCTAAGCTGGATCTGTTTCTTCAACTTGTCCTGACGATGAACCGCACTAGTTGGTTCGAAACGCGTCGACAAATGTCTGTCTACATGTGATTTACGCCGAAGTTATTCTTTCAACCCTATACTCATGAAGAACATGCTTTGAATAATTAAAATAATAAAATTTTATTTTTCTTCTTTTTCCTTTTACATGAAATACATATAAGTACAATGATAATTATGAATACCAAACCTAGTTACATTTTCAACATTCTTAATATGTATCTTTATGTGGAAGAGTTTGGTCATTTCGTTCTATTCCTGTTGTTGAACGCTACTCGGATTCACCTCCTTTTGCACTAATGTACAAACAATCTACTCATCCACATCTAAGTTGCTTTCAACATGGTTACTCAAATCAGTGGCCACGAGATTATTCTTCTTATTTGTTTTCACTTTATTCTTCGGGTTAAGCTCTAGATGTAACTTCCAATACTTCTCCTTTGCATGGCCATCAATGTTGTTGTGATTGTTGTGATCTTTGAACTTGTGTGTTTTGGTTGCCATATTTTTATCTTTTCCCCTTTTCCACTTCTTCTTCCCCTCCTTAGAAGCGTCACATTGCTTAGTCTTCTTCGATCCACTTGATTTCCCTTTCTTCAAGACTATGTTCATAAGGTATTGTGCCTATACACAAGCCTTGTTAATCGATTTTGGCTTGGATAACATTACTTTCTTTCATGGATGGTTGTGTAGATGCACCAACTGCTTGAGGAGTACATATAGGTTCTTTTTGGGAGATGCCCAACATTATGGCCATATTTCTGAACTTCGTGGTGTACTCTTGTATGCTCTTCCCTGACTTCTACCTGAAGTAGTGCCACTAGATCCACTGGTCCTCTACATACCCAATAGGGTAAATTTGTAACTTTATGAGGGTTTTGAAGTCCTCCCACTTACACTAGAGGATCTCCCTCTAACCTCAAGGTCTCAGTGTGGCTTTCTCACTAATTCAAGGGTTGAACCTTTAATTTCAACCGCGCAAATGAAATATTTTGTTCTTCCTCAATATGATGCACTGAACCGAACTTAAACAAGAAAGAAACAAATTGCATATATAACCATAAATACAAAGATGTAGCAGAAATAACACTTCATTTCATTAATATCAAATACTAAAATAATCTTACAAACAGAATGGAAATAAACTAGCTCGGGCGATGGTAGCTTATCTTTGAGAAGAGATATGGAGGCTACATGCCCCTAAACTGTGTTACAATGAGGCTCAAAGGCCTATTTATGATTTTGAAACAATGGAAAACCCTAAATATCCAAAAACTTAACACTAAGAGATGAAGCGCCAAAATTATGGGCCCCGTTTGGGTAAATTGGTACATCAACCTCCCAAGGTCGTAGCATTGGCATACGATCTTCGTTTATGCACAAAATACCTTGTTGGAAATATATATCCGAGGAATGCAACTTTCGAAATGGAAAACATTCATTATTGCCACATGTTTAACCCAGTGTTCCAAACAAACGTCATTTAGGGCCTCAAAATGGCTCCGGAAGTTCAGGACCCGAAAAGCTACCAAAAATAGTAAATTGTGCTACAGTTAAGGAAAAAAAATAATAATAAATCAATATAAATAAATAAATAAATAAATAATAAAAATAAAATTAAAATAGTGGTGGGGGTCCAAGTGGAATAAGCGGGTGGCCACCAACATCCACTTGGATCAGTCCTCCCCCCTTAGGAAGCAATGGTCCCCATTGCATTGAGTGCCTCCATTAGATGGGGAAATTGTTGTTGAACTTGGTCTCTCATGAGTCACTTGCCTTGGTGCATGGGTTGGCCATCTTTGAGAACCGGATATAGTTGGATCTTTTTCTAGTGATTGTTCTTGATCTATGTGTCCATAATTCGATCAGTTATGGTTTGTTCCATGCAGACTGGGTTTAACTCTGTTAGTGTGAGTTGTTCTGCAAGGTTTGATGTGTCCAGTAAAGGTGGGAAGTATGGTCGAAGGCGGTCCACATTGAACAATTGGTGCAATCCAAGGAATGGGGGAATGTTGAGCTCAAAATCTTTGTCTCCCATAGCCTTGTAATGATTTAAGGACCATATCGAAGTGTTTTGAGCTTCTAATGGGCTTTGGTAAGGTGTTCTCTCTACAAATGCAACCAAACTATGTCGCCCACCTGAAACTTGTGTGGCACCCAATGTTGATCATGTTCCTACTTGTACTTGGCATTTGACTTCTCCAAGATGTCGTGAACCTGTTGGCAGATGTGTTGGATGTGTTCAATAATCTGGTAGCTTTATCAGCCTCGGATAATACATGTGTGAATTATATCTATGTAGTCGCATGAGGCATTGCAACATCAATCAGACACAATGGTTGAAATCCTAGACCCACTTGAAAGGGACTGCGATAGATCAAGCTATGGAGAGCTCTGTTATAACTATATTGCACATAGGGAAGACTCTCATCCCAGGTTTGTGGATGCTTGGAGTTGTACATGCGGAGTATATGCACTATCATCCTATTGACGACCTCCGTCTGGCCATCCGTCTAGGGACGGAAGGCAGTCGACTTGGTGAGCTTGGTGTCTAATAGTGTCCAGAGGCTTAACCATAATGTGCTCAGGAACTTGCTATCCTAATCTGATATAATGGTTTGTGGAATCCCAAAATGTAGCCACACTTGTTAAAAGAAGAGTTTTCCAGTGTCCTTTGTTGTGATACTCTTCTTGCAAGCCGCTAATATAGCCATCTTAGAAAATTTGTCCATGACAAAAAATACACAGTCATTGCCATGCTTGGTAGAAGGGAGGTCAGACATATACTCCATGGAGATGGATTCCCGCGGCTGGCTGGGAGTAGGAAAAGGAGTTTACTAACCTTGCCATTTGATGGTTGTCTTGATGGTGGCATAAGAAGTGTAGGATCTGATATATTTCCCAACATCCAGTCGGAGTTTTGCCCAACAAAAGTACTTTTGTAGTACAACCACAATTTTCTCCACACTAAAGTGTCATGTGACCCGACTACAGTGTGCCTCCCAAATTAACTTGGCATGCTCGCTTGAAGGAACACAAAGGTAGCCTAGGTAGCATAATAATGTGTCATGGAGGTGGAAATCAAGAACTTGCTTGCCATCTATTAGCAGATGGTATGTGGAGTCAAATTCTGGATAATTTTTGTATAGTTGCAGCCATTCAGAGGTCTCGTGGCCACAAGAGTTGAGAATAGTAGTTAGTGCTACAACTGGGGGTAGGCTGAGGCAGTTTGCAACATGACTGGTGTTGACCTTTTTGTATTTAATGTTCAATTGGAATTGTTACAAATATGTAGAACACTTTTGATGGCGACCGTTTTGCAACTTCCCTTGTTTTTGTATGAAATGAAGAGGCCAGTGATCGGTGTGGATGACCGTCTCCTTTCCCAGAATGTAATGCCTCCATTACCGGCAAGCCTGCACGATGGAAAACATGTTTTTATAATAGGTGGGGTACTTCTGAATTGTACAGAAAGTGTCTAAGTATGATAGGCCACTGGATGCCCCTGTTGGGTGAGGACTGCACCAATGGCATAGTTAGAGGCCTCTGTCTCAATTTCAAATGATTGTTACAGGTCTAGAAGTGTGAGCACTGGTGCAGAGAAGAGGTAGTGCTTCAACTCAATGGATGCTTTCTGTTGGGACTCGGACTAGGAAAACTTTTCTTTCGCCCCGCCCTTAGTAATTTGACTCAAAGGCCAAGTGATATGGGAGAATCCCAACATGAACCTGTAATAAAAATTTGTAAGGCCCAAAAAGCTGCAAAGATTTGTTAGAGTGCTCGGGGTTGGAAAGTTCCAAATGACTTCGATCTTAGTCGAATCCATATGCACACCACACTCATCAATGATGTAACCTAGATATTGGACTTATCTCATGCCAAAGGTACATTTATCCAAGTTAGCACACAGTTTGTGTTGTCAAAGGGTTTGAAGGACCCCCCCAATGTGTTTCAAGTGTTGTTCCCAACTCTTGTTGAAGATGAGGATATGATCCAGATAAACAACCATGAATGAGTTGGTGAAGGGTCGCAAGATGTAATCCATTAGCCTCATAAAAGTAGCACCGAAATTTGTCAACCCGAAGGTCATAACCAACCATTAAAAAAGGCCTTCCTTAGATATGAAAGTGGTCTTCTATACATTTATGGGCTATATTGGAACCTGGTGATAACCAAACTTCAGATTGATCTTTCTCAAATACTTGTCCCCCTTGAGTTGGTCGAGAAGGTCATAAATCCTTGGGAATGGATACCTGTTCCTGATAGTGATTTTGTTTAGTTCTCGATAATCAATGCAGAGCCTTCAAGTCCCATCATTCTTTTGTACAAGTACAATTGAGCTCCCACAAGACGAGGAACTTGGTCAGATGTGCCCTTTCTGTAGGAAATCCTAGATTTGCCACTTGATCTCTTCATTTTCTATAATGGAGCGAAAATATATCGACCCATTGTGTAGAGGTGCTCCAGGAGTCATATCGATCAAATGCTTGACTTGATAGTGCAAGGGTACCCTTATGGGTGAGGAGAAAATGTCCCTGTATTCTTCCACGACTATATCCACCTGCTTCTGCTACGTGGAGGAACCCTTCCCAGGTCCATGGATGTGGCTACGATCTTCCCCTTACTTTGAAAGTGAATCAGAAAGAAAACAAATTTCCTAGTTTGGGAGATGATCTTAATGCATTGCTTAACATAAATGCAAAACATGGCGGTAGGAGGGGTTACCTCTAGTATCCTGTATAACTTATTACCCAAAGGAATAATAACAGAGCAATGTCTAGACTCATATACAACATGTCGCTTCCATAAGTATGTTTGTCCTAATAATACATGCCAAACTTCAAGAGGAGCAACATCACAAAGTACCTCATTCGTAAAGGGCTTGATGTTGTAGGGAAGGTGACATTGTTGGCTGATACGGAGATCCCATCCTTGGTGAAGCCACCCGATGGTGTACAACTGTGGATGTGTTGTAGTCGATAGGCTCAGTCACTTTACGACCTCTGTTGAAATGAGGTTCTTTTGGATCCCTCTTTCGACAATCAACTACAGCGGAGAACCCTTCATCAACATCTGTGAGTGGAAGAGGCATTCCCCCTCCTCTGGATCTTCAATCTCAATCTTCTAGATCTTGGTCTTGGCCATGGTGGCACTAAGCTTTGTCTTAATGATGTACTTCCCTATGTCATTCCCCTTGTTGAGTTCTGACTCAGAGTCGAAACATGTGTTTGATTTAGAAGCCTTCAACTTGTCCACGAGTGATTGCTTGCCCCGACACTCACTTGGGTTTTGGGTGGAGCTCTTATGGAACTCACATCACTTTCCCAAGTCCTTCTTTGTCTTCGTGGTGTTTTTCTTTACTTTTAGCTTTAATGGGTTATCCTGGGTCATCCCACCTAGGCTTTGCCCCTTGCTCTACGGTTTGGGGGCATCTTTCCCTTGCTTCAGATTCGCAGATCCAAAGTCTCATTTTTTATGTTTAAACTTATGCTCATTCTTCACTACGTATCATTACGTCATGCTGAACGAGGAGATGTCCAGGAACTCCATCTCATCCTGGATGTACCTGTGTAGACAGTCACGGTACTTGAGTACCAAATGCTACTCAGAATCCTTGATACCTAACTTCGTGTGAAGGGTATGAAAACATTGGTAAACTTCGGCATGTCTTGGTCCCTTCCCTGCCGCAGTGTGGTCCACTTTATGTATTTATCCTCATAGCTCTCGACGGGGTAGTAATGCTCCTTGATAGCATCCCAGAATGAATTCCAAGTCGGTGTGGCTAAAAATAGTGAGGGTGTACTTTCGTCCTTCTTCTCACAATACTTTTCCCACTAGTTCTTGACAGGGGGGTGACTTTGAGAAGTGCAAAAGTAATATTTTCCCGGTTGGAAAAATCATGAAAAAAAAATATCATTCTAGCATATTTAACCATTTATCTATGACATTCGCATCTATCTTACCTTCAAATATTGGGATGTCAAAGTGAAATTGTACCTTGAAGGGTGTGGCACTTCTAGAGTGGCTGCTGGAAGGAGATGTGTTGCCTTTTAGTAGTCGTTGAAGGATATGGGAAAAATTTTCCATCATCGTGCTCTTATGTAACTCGAGGGCTTCTTTGACCAAGATTTTGAAATGATCTCTGAATATCTTGTCTTTCTTCTCTTCCTCCATGGGAGGCCATCAAGGTTTGTGAGGTTGGTCTCGCAAAGGTTTGACCAATTTGAGCCCTAACTCCTTATATCCCGACCTCATTGGGTACATGCAAAGAAAAATCAAGAAAGAGTAGACCACTCTGATACCATGGATCTAAACTTAAACAAGAACACTTCATTTCATTAATATCAAATACTGAAATAAGCTTACAAACATAATGGAAATAAACTAGCTTGGGTGATGGTAGCTTATCTCTGAGAAGAGATGTGATGGCTACATGCCTCTGAATTATGTTACAATGAGGCTCGAACGCCTATTTATTATTAAAAAATAATGGAAAACCC
>APFE031099298.1:0-20149 GCA_000404065.3 Pinus taeda
AAATGGGGGAAGTGCAGAAGGCACAAGGGTCTTCAGACCTGATCAGGGGGAAATCTCAGTATAATAACCTTTCTCTCTCTTCTCTCCTCTCTTAGGCCTTCGCTTTGGTGTCTTTTTATACCAATTCCAAAGTAGTTTTTTAGTCAGGAATTGGTTGGGGACAGTTGAGGCCACGGGCACTAATAGGTGATCAGCAGGTAAAACCCGCGATCTTTGCCCAAAAATAAGGAGTTTTATATTTTTTTAAGTGTTTTAATACATATACGCGGGTTGGGTATATATGAACCCTCGTACACATGTGTTTAACTCAGGCAAATGTCGCGTACAGGGAATAAAACACTGTTTTTTAGATTTTTGACCAGGTCTGGAAGGAGGGGTTGCCCTAGGCCATGAGTGCAACATCACAAACCATAATAGTGAGATTTGGAGCTATAACATGAAGTGCCTAAATATACAACAGAGTCATGAACAAGGGCATTGGACTAAGTTGTTATTCAAGCTCATGTATCCTTTTCTTCAATCCTAAATTTTCAACTTGCTACAATGTCACTGAATGAGAAAGAGTGTCTCCTATAGTTTGATGTAGTTTTAGGAGTACAAAAGGTTTAAATCATGAAACATATATTTTTCTATTCGTTTACATTCTTCTTCTTATTTGCGCCTTTTCAAATTGAATATTTTTGTAAATTTATCATAATGGATATCCCACATGGTTAAATACTTATCTCCAAATGAGATGGGATCTATAAAAACGAATTCTTCAAAAAAAAAAATCGTCCTTCAACCATTGATATCATTACTCATTTTGGAAGTATGGTACTATTCACTAACATGTTTGTGTGTCATTTTGCATTATGACCCCTATTTTACTTAAAATTTTACTTTTTATGATTAAACCACATTTTATTTTTCAAGAGGAACATGACGAGGTGGCTCTTCTCCATCACTGTCATGGGAGTATTGGCCACTATTGTCTCCTCTTATTGAAATTGATTTCTTTCTCCTCTATATAAAAGTGGAACTTTGATTCTTTTGTGGTTTGTGAGTGGGATGAAATCTTGAGAGCCTTTTCACTCTTTGATTCATTTTTCCTTCAACATTAGTACTTGTCTCTATCACAACATTGTAGATTAGGGTAGGTGTTTTATAAGTCCCAACTTTATTCTCCCCACTTTCTTTCGAAAACCTCATGAATAAATTGGCATATCTCATGGATCTAAGTGACCAGAAAAGGCTCCTTCTAGGTTGAATTCATCAAGTTTTGCAAAATGGGAATAAATTCTTAATGTAATCTCTCCTATAGTAGCATGAGTGTAAGAAATCATCCTTTCATTTTCTTATGAATAAAAGTATCCAAAAGTGGTATTATATCCATATTTCAGTGAAAATTGTTCTATCAAGAAGAAACTTAGGGAGTAGTAAGGGTTTTTCTTGACATACATATATCCTAATATTAAAATTATGCTATTAGTCATCATATATCTCTTTTCCTATCAAAATATTCACTGCTTCATCGTAAATTATTTTGGATTCATTCCCTATTAGCAAATGGTTGAACTTATGGAAGAATTTATTATAGAATTGACCAAAATGAAATCGGGATTTATGCTTCCATAAGACATGATACCAGAACTTAGGTTATCTAAGGTAGTTGGGTCGAATGGATATAACCTTCGCAAACCATGTTTAAATTCCATCTGGTGACATGATGAGCTATAATGCCTTGATCAATATTGTTATAATGGCTTTGTGACTATTAATATCATTTTATTGGCCTCAATCCTCGTGAACTATTAAGTAGGTATACCTCTAGGCTAGCTTGGTACCAACAAACTCACTCTATCCCTATGAATGAGATAGAATCTGATTTTTTTCCTTGGAAAGGAAAATAAAGATAGGATACTAGAATTGAGATGGTTACGTGTATGAGTTGATGTGATTCTTAGAGAGTAGTTAGTGGAATATTTTGCATGATATTATTTCCATTACTAGGTAGGCCATCATATATATTTTTTGTGTTTTTTGGAAATTAACCATTCAATATGAAAGTTGATTGGAAATAAATTTCCCCAATTAAATTGGGTGTCTCTTTTGTAAGAAAAATACAAAACATAGAATATTTACCTAGGAAAAATTGAAGTTGCTCTGTGACCCATAAGTCAATAAAACAAATAGGAAAAAGCTATACACATATAAAAAAAATAGAGATATCTATAGAAGAAACACAGGACGAGATGGGTGGAGAGGGATGTAAAATTTCTTGCGTAATATTCGTTCCATCACCTTCTGAGTGTAGGAAATAATCAAATTTTGTGATTTTGAGCTTCCTAGTAGGATTGGGTAGCTCTAATATTCTTATAGAATTATTTGGAGTAAGAATTACCTGAAACTATTGTAGATATTCCATTGGATAGTTCGTTACAATAGATATTATAATATTATGATTAAAAATGAAATATATAGTATGAGGGTTTATTTCCCCTTAGATTTATAGATCAATAAATTATTTTTTATTACACACACATTCAAGTTATAATTATGTATAAAATAGAGAAAATTTAAATAGATTCAAAAACCAAAATTAACATAAGATATAACTTGGTAAAACCTTTTAGGAGAAAACCTAGATGGAAGATGTGGTCATTGTGCTCTCTTTATCTGAATGGAAAATGTATGCAAGTACAAATAAATTATACATGTGGCCTAAGTCACTACAATGCAAAAATCCTCCTTATTTTCTCTCTCCCTATCCTCTCACAACTACTCTGCTTATCTATTGAAAAAATGCACTTGAATGGAACAGAACCCCTTTTCCTACTAGTGCCCTAGTTATAACACATCACAATAGACTAGTGCCGATTAGCTTTGACTCTCTGAACTCTTAATTGGATTTATAATTTTACTCTTATATATTTTTTCATCTTGATCACATGGCTAGCCTGTTTTCCATAAATAATAGTAGCTAATGTGACATCCTCTTGAATTATGGTTGTCAAAACAACAAGGTGAACTTCCAAGTGGCATAACCTTTGCATACAAGCTCTGATTGAGGTGATTCTTATGCCATTGGAAAGGTCTCTGTGTATAATAAGAAATAAATGTGGGATGCTTATGTGCTAGATTTTTACCTCCTAAAAAAATCATTTGATGTCTAAACCTACTCATAAGGCTTCAAACCCTAATTTTCCAAACTAGGCCCCACTAATAAAAATGGTCCTATGAGTTGATTCCTCCACTTGTTTCTACTATGAAAACATTAATATGGATGAAAAGTGATATAATATTCCATTCTAGATAAAAAAATACCATTTTTGGAATGCGTTTTGTCCCTAAAATGTTCTATTGGATGAGGTGATAAATTTTCTCCTTCTTCTATTGAGTGTACCATTTAGCCTTTCCAAGAAGATGTCCCTTCAACCCAATTTTCTAAAGTTCATGTTGTAGGTCCCTATAATACTAATGTATTCCCCTTATTTTTATTCTTATTGTATTCCCCTATTGTTAATGTTGTACCCATGTATCCTGCATGTTATTATTGTTGTGCCCCATAGAAGCCCACTATGGTTATTGTTGTGCCCTTAAATTATTATAGTTATGTAGGCTTTGATTATCTTGAGACCCCTTAGACTCCTATATATACCATGGAGGTCTTATCATTTGTGTCATCCCATAATTTTTCATTTATGTAATGTAAATGTGATTTCCCCCTCAAAGAGGATAGTTTTTAAGTGGAAGATTTATCTCTTTTGTGAGTTGGTTGCAAAACATTTGGCTCTTGTTGCATAACATCATGTTGTATTTATCTTGTAGCTATAGACCTCTTCTAAAAAAATGTTTCCTCTATCAACTCTACCTGAGAATCTAGTGCCAAATCCTCTTCATAAGGTATGACCTCTTCATCTTTATGATTTGACATGGAATGATGATAGTGTTTTAAATTTTTGACATTCACCACTAAGTAAATGCACATCTACAGGCATAAACCAAGTTTATAGGTGTTACCTTTCACATTTTCTAGTATCTCAAAGGGAACATATTAGAAATCGTTGATTTTATTACCACTACTTTGTAGCCTCTCCTTCATTAAATGTAACCATACTTTGTTTTGTGCCTTGAAAGAATTTTGTGTTCTATGTTGATCATGCTTGGCCTTATACTTTTCCTATGATTTCTGCAATGTGTCATGTGCTTGTATATGGCTTCACATGATCTTCTCAATAATTTTTTCTACCCTGAAGGAGTCCCTTATAAAATGCCTCCTCACTCGTCCCTCTATCCCATATGTAATATCCAATGGTGAAGCTGGGAAATATCCCAAAAAAAAATCAAATGAGGACTTACGAGTATAATTTTAAATTTATTTTTCATAATAGTGTTGTATATATACCACATTTGCATGCTAAGTCTTTGGATTCTTCTTATATAACCTCTCAAAAGTTGCACCAAAGTCATTTTGAGTACATTTTTCTACCCATATGTTTGTGGAGTCAATGTTGTAAAACTCTTTAACTTCATGTCCATATTCTCAAAAAATGCAGTCCAAAATGAACTAAGAAATTTTGTTTCTATGTCTAAAATGATGCTCCTCAATATCCCAAAGTGCACCCAGACTTGCCCAAAGGACAAGTTTTATGTTTCTTTCCCACTGATTTTCTTTTCACACGGAATTAGATATATTTCTTATCCTTTCGACTACCACAAATGGGCATTCATGACCCTTCCTAGTTGTTGGTAATCCTCCATCAAAGTCCATGGAAATGCTTTCCTAAGGAGCAATGGGTAAAGGTATTGAACGATATAAACCTTCTTTCCTATTACTAAGCTTGTTGGTACAAAACATCATGCATCCCCTAATGATCATATCTAATTGTTCTTGCACATTGGGTCAATAAACATACCTCTACTAATTGGCCATAGTCTTTCATAGAGCAAAGTTCCATGCATCCTTGGAGGTGTGAGCCTCTCTAACCAGCTACAATGGTTCACATTCACGAACACTTAACCTATCTAACCTATAGAGTAATCCTCCTAGATATGGTATTCCATTGTGTTGTCACTATCATTAATCTATAAACTACCATAGATATTCCACTAGATAGTTCATCACAACATATTTGATAGATTATACTTAAGAATCTAAAATCAATGTTATGAGGGTTTATTTCTCCTTAGAATTATTGATTTGTAAATAAGTATTTATTGTATGCGTGTTGTTAATAATTATGCAAAAAATAGAGAACAACAAAACAAAATATCACAAACCACAATTCACACATGATATATCCTAGGAAACCCTTTCAGGAGAAAACCCAATTGGAATGTGAGGTTAATCTACTCTCTTTCTCTAAATAGAGAATGGATCATAGTACACAGAAGTAAGGTTTATGGCTCGTGGGATATTATAATGTAAAACTTATATCGGTGTAGTCTCTCCCTATCCATGTAGACTAATATGTTTGTCTATGGAACAAAATTCCCTAAAAGAGAAGGGAAACCGTTTTCCTCTTAGTAGGCTAGTTATAACACAACCCGATAACTTGCTAGTCATTAGGTTTGATTCCTTCAACTCTTAACTAGAGTTACGATATGGAACATCCTAGATTAATCTTCATTATGATGAAGTATCTAGCCCATTTCCCATGAATAATTGGGGACGTCGTGGCATCCTCTTGAATTATGTTGGCCAAAATAGGAAAGTCAACTTTTGAGTGGCATAACATTTGCTTACATAATCTAATTAAAGTGATTATTTCACTGCTGGAAAGATAAATATGTGTATAAGAGGAAACAAGGCTTTGAAAATAGAGTGCTAAAGTTTTAACCCCCCTAAAAACACCATTTGATGCCTGAAAATTCTCTTAGAAGGTTTCATAGCCTAATTTGCCAAACTAGGTCCCACTAGTACAAATGGTCCTATGAGTTGATTCCTACACTTTTTCCACACTGAAAGTATTGTTATGAATGAAAAAAATATAATGATAAAATTTGGATCACACCTCCCCATTTTCGGAGGATATTGGTCCCCAAAAGATTTGATTGAATTA
The DNA here is from genome assembly GCA_000404065.3 of Pinus taeda. NCBI lineage: Eukaryota > Viridiplantae > Streptophyta > Pinopsida > Pinales > Pinaceae > Pinus > Pinus taeda. Next base: position 6,045 of record APFE031099298.1, read on the forward strand.
GGTTAGGAATTTTTTCATATACCTTGTCTCAGGTGTACCATTTAGGCTTTCTTGTAAGTTGTCCTTTCAACACAATCTACCAAAGGCCATGCTACCCCTGTATTTTAGTTTTGGACATATTTTTCAAAAATGTATCTTCTTTCAACTATTTTGGAGTGTTTGGTAGTAAACACTCCACAAAGGATAAGACCTATTCCTCTACCTAATCTAACATGGAAGTCTCATATAGTTTTAGATTCTCCACATTCACAACTGATTAAATGTGCAACTATGGGGGTAGATTAAGTCTATACATTTTATCTAAGGCATTCTTGAGTATCTTGAAGGGAACATACCATATATCCTTTATTTTATTACCAATAGCTTCAAGCCTCTCCTTATTTATCTATAACCATACATTGTCTCCTTCCTTGAATGATGTCAATATTTTGGGTTGATCATTCCTGGCCTTATATTTTTCTTGTTGCTATGAAGGATTTATGATTGCGTACAAAAGTATCTCCCCTAGGCCGGTGGCTAACCTAGAACAACAGAGAGACAAGGAACTCAATGGGTTTCCTTAAATTAAATAGATGATGGAGTGAGGCCTACTTGGAATCCTTCACACACTTCACTCCTTCTTTAGCTTGGAAGCTCCAATGGTAGCTTTGATTGCCAAAATTAGAACCTACGCACTTAAATAATACAAGATAAGAAACTACGAGATATATATAGTATCATATAAGTACTTCATTCAATATATGAACATGGTATTGAAATAAGTTTAATAACAACATTACATAAAGGAAAACAATGAAATATTTGCATTACTATAAATGGAAGGAGATTACAACCATAAGTAGGAGTTGATATCGTATAAGATCTCATCCAAGTTGTTCAATTGTACTTTCGTTGTCATAATAAACACCTGAAATAACCCTAAATGCATGGAATGATGACCACTCACTACAACAACATAAGGGTAGAATCACTCTCCAAAAGACAATCCCAACCACATAGAAGACTGGGAATATATAGATAAGTATGGTAAGCTAGGATTTATTATCCAATTACCAATATAGGGTAAGAGATCCACCTTTGATGGAGGGATAAAATGAAAGGATAAGTGGTTAAAAATCCAATGTAGGGAAGGATAGGATCTTAATGTTTAATCCAAGGTAAGTAGCGGAAATAGCTTCTGGAAACTCCTAGAAGGGGAAACTTGAAGAATCCCGATCATTCTCCCAGATTTCTAGAACCAACACATGTGTAAAGGGGAGAAACTTGCTGGTCAATGAACCCCACTAGGCCTACAAGGAGTTTTGGTCCTCAAACTCGCTCAAATAAAGCAGTTTAGGGCTCTAGCTATGGGAAATGAAAGCTACATGCATAGGGAATTTTGAAAGATTGTGAAAAGGGGGAATACGTTGTTGATTGATCCCATTAGGAGGCTCACTGATTGGATGTGACAAAATGGCCTATAACTCTTGTGACTTTTGTAATGTCTCCTCTAACTATATAAAGAATTTCCCTATATTTTCTATAAACATTAATTCCCTTAAGGCATTCCCTATAAGATCTTCCCTCACTCCTCCTTGGTCACCATATGCATCATCCAAAGCTGAAGGTGGAAAATATCTAAAATAAATTTCAAATAGGGACTTAAAAATATAAGTTGAGACTTATCTATTATCATTTTAATATATATATGCTATATTTTTATCCCAAGTCTTTGGATGCTTCCGACTATAACCCTTCAGAATTTTAACCAATTTATTATTTACTACTTATATCTTCATGTCTATCCATGAAAGGAATGTTGTAAAACTCTTTAAAATTGTGTCCATATTATCCCATATTGTAGTCCAAAATCGACTAAAAAATCTTATTTCCATGCCTAAAATGATGCTCTTGCAATCCCAAAGTGCACCTAGATCCGCCCAAAGAATATGTTTGTTACTTATTTACGATTGATGGTATTTTTATATACATATTTCTGATCTTATCAAATACCATGAATTGGTAGTCACATCCGTTCATGGTTGTTGGTAAACCTCCCACAAAGTCCATGGAAATGCTTTTTGAAGGATGAGAATGTATAGGTAAGGGATGATATAGACCCAATTTCCTATCACTATGCTTTCTAGTACAACAACGTATGCATCCTCTTATGAACCTAGCTACCCAATCTTACCTCTTGGGAAAATACACATAACCTCTACAATTTCTCCATTGTCTTCCCTACACTAAATTTCCCCCCAACCTTGGAGGTTTGAGCCTCTTTAATCAACCACAATTTCTCACCTTTAAGAACACATAACTTATCTAGTTTATAGACTAACTCATCTAGGAGATAGTAGTAAACTATGTTATTGCCATCGTACACATAAATTTGGCTCTGCCACTACTAAAACACATACTTGAAGTCCTTTCCCTCTAAATATGTCCCTTAGTATGCAACATGGGTGATTGGGTCCATGTGTCTTAGACTTCCCAAAGTTTTGGTTTTTGATGTCGGTGGCAATGAAACAATCTTATCCAACTTGTTTGTGCTTCTTTTCTTATACTTGATCACAAAATGAAACTATTGTAGAAAACCCATCCACTTGTAATGCCTCATTTTTTGTACATTACTGTAGGACTTGAGGTACTATAATGGCTAATGATCTATGTGGATGATTGTCTCTTTCCCAATTAGATGATTCTTCCACTTCTTCATAAATTTCACCAAGACATAGAGCTCCTTGTCATAGGTAGGGAAATTAAGAAATTACCCATTAAATATTTTAGAATGGTATCTTATATGCGTTCCTCCCTATAGCAATACTACCTGCATATTGTACCCACTTGCATCTGTCTCCACTTCGAAGGGATATTTCAATTTCAGTAATGCCAACACTAGAGCTTGGTTGATCTTCTTCTTTAGCTCCTGAAACATCCTTTGTTAACCCATCCCCACTAGAAACTCTTGCTACTTAATATTATGGTGTGGATTCGTGTTGTTACCACTAAAGATGAGGTTACGAAATTCCTCAAGTATAGTGTTATCCCAAAGAAACTCCTAACTTCATAAACATGAGTAGGCGCCTACTATTAGTGCCTAAATCTACCTCAGGCTGAGAATGCATAATCCCTATTCTCCAGAATAAAAATACCACTCATGGATGAATTTCCTTAAATAAAATTTCATTCTCACAATTCTGGAATGACTTTCTAAAAATATAAAGCCATGTCCAACATCTCAAGCACGACTTTCCAAAAATAGTAAATCACCTTACATAAATTGGTAATCAAGCGGAGTTGAAGAAAAATGGCTTAACTTATCATTAATAAATTGTAATATTTCAATCTTGATTGAATCCTGAATATTATTATTATTATTATTATTATGTTTTATGAGACTATTATATTATTAATAAAAAGGAATTACAAGTCAATTTTATCATCTCAATTAATTCACACATCTCCTTCATGACTCTCATGGCTCCATGTAACTCTCTCTCTCTCTCTCTCTTAAATAATTCATTATACTCTATTTTATGCACTCATCAAAGAATGTAATATTCCTTTTCACTCATTAAAAATATGTGATAAAATATTTCTCTTATATTCTCTTTAATGCATATGCTACACTCCCCTTAACTAAGGCATGAATACCTCTCCTTAATGGCATAAGTTACACTCCTATAAATGGAATCCAATGCATGCATATTACTTCTCCTTTATGACAAGAATTGGTTTTCCCTCCTATATATGGGTCTCGTGTATTCTCCATTGGAGGGATTATGAGGCCAAGAGTGGAAGAGACTTGAGGAAAATTGTGAGAGGGAGAGATATGGAGACTAGCCAATTTCTTCCATAATAAATATGAAATTATTGTTAAAATCCTAAGATCTCTAGCTATTGAGGTTGGCCATGAGTGGTATTGAGAGGAAGTGAAAATTTGCTTCCTTAGCTTGCCTTGTAAATCTCTCTATTGTTGTCTTTTGGTACTGCTTGTGAGATTTTGTAGCTCAGGGGTTCCAGGGGGATAAGTTCTTCCTGAATATGGTTGGGAGGAAAACTAGGTGTTTCAAAATGAGTTGGTAAGGATATTGGAGTTGGAGCATACTATTATTGGATCTAGAGCATACTCCCATTTTATTTGAGTTGTATAAGTTCACTCCCGGGTATGTTGATAGCATTATATTATGTTTCTTTTTCTAGTTCATTACATGGTTTTGATTATTTGATTGTTGGCTGAAACCTAGATGTATATCAAATGCTGGACAATAAATGTTGAAGGAATTTCGCAATAACTGTAGTTTATTTTATGTAGTTCTTTTTGTGCGGTTTCATTGCAAGTTGATTTACATCATGTCTTAATGGATGAAGCATTCAGGATGCCATGAGTTTTATGAAAACATGTTAGTAGCATAAATTTGGTTTTTCCTTGTCTTTTTACAACTGTAGATATGTTTTCACATTATATGTTTTCCAAAAGGGATAGATGAGATAGTAGGAATTTTTTTTTAGTTGTGGTTTTAAATAATCACATTTTGGGGTGATCCGTTTCAACTCATTTTAATTTTCGGGGGGTATTAGTACCATATGGCCATGTTGCCCGAAGTTTGATTTCAAAAAATGGAGTTTAAGACTCTAGTTATGTACTATTATATATTTAAGAGATTTGTTGCCACTTCCTGATGGTTTGTCTTACTGTTATTTTAGTTGTGATTTACCTGGTAATCTCTTTTTATGAAACCAGTCTATTATACAAACTTGGAATTCTTATTTTAAAGTCTCAATGGTTAATACATTAATAGTTTAAATAACTTGTGACTGATTGTTTGATAGTTTAATAGCTAGCATCTTGTTTTGTGATTGCTAACTGTTGTTCTCCAATGGCTATAGCTACATCACTTTGAGCTATTTGTAAAAATTCTTAAACATTTATAGTCATTATGTGCCTAAAGTTTTGTATATGCAGCAATCAATATGGATGACAGTTCTACCTATGTATTAGGTTCACTTACTGGCATTATTAACAATGAAAAATAAGTTATGAATCTAAGTTATGTATTCTTAGATTCATGTTAGTTAATTTTGGTGAAATCGCCTTAAGGGTTACGGTTGTAAGTGTTTGACAAAATGCCTCAATGGCTGTAAATTTCATGCTTGCAAATTGTTTGGCATAATGCTTTAGTGGTTGTAGCTAATTACATCTATGAATTTTCTATAAATATGACTAAGTGAATTTAGGATTTGCAACCAAGGTGTTTCTGGAAATATCTCAAAGAATAAGTGTGATGATTCCATTGAATTAAAAATTCAAGGAAGGAAAATTGGGTAGGTGAATTGTTGTAATTGTTAGCTCACATATGAATTCATAATAATTGGAAACCACTCATTAAGAAGTTGAATTACCTCGTTTTTCTTCCCTTTGTTTTTCCAAAGAATTCATAGGCACATTATCTAGAACAAAATCAAGTTTGTCACTCTTAAACACTTTTAATTGCAAAAGAATGAACACTTAGCTTATTGGAAATTTTGGTTTGTAAAGATTGATATTATTTATCCCTCTAAAGACTATCATCTAAATGTGATTTTAATACTTATAGTTGTAATTTAGTGATCTTGAGGAACCATGACCCTGTAGCCTTAATGAGAAGTTTAATAATACCATGGGTTAGTTAGTTAGTAGAAATTAGTGTGTAGTGTAAAGAATACCAACAAAAATAAAAATAAAAATAAAAATATAGATATATGACATTGCATTAACTTTACGTCTTAAAAAATTAAACTTAAATCTCATTTTAAGTCAGCCTTAGTATAATACTGATGGTTGGTAAGGTAGGAGCTTACATATGGTATCAGAGCCAAGTTAAAACTCTAGGACATAGGGTGTGCTTGCGAATATTTATTTACTTACCTGAATTTTTCATTGGTCAAGTTAAGTAATCATGGAGAGAACATCAAGGAGGAGGAAGGAAGTTTCATCTCCACCTTCCCAAGATAAAGAATCTGAGCAAATATCCATCAAGGAAGTAAGGGATATGATGTTAACTTTCCAAAAGATGACTGAAGTCTTAATTAGTAGGGTTGGGGGAGTACTTCAATGCCTAGTTCTTCATCTCAAGCAGAGAGGCAAGAAATACCATATGATGGAGATGTACATAGAGAGTTGGAAAAAGTTAAGATTCGTATCTTTAAGGGTACCACAAAAGGGGATGTAGCAGAAGCTTGGTTGGAAAACATGTGCTTATGTTTTGAGTTGCGGAACTATTCTGGCAACCAAAAGGAAAAGTTGGCTATATAACAAATTAAGAAGAGTGCACTATTATGGTGGAGGAAATCAAAATCCCAATTGGGATACTCCATGTCTACCTTGACATCGGAATGATTTGAAGAGGAATTTCGAGCAAAGTACCTTTCTGATGAATGCTTGGAGAGGAAATTGAATGAGTTCCATGATCTTAAGCAAGGAACTAAGACAGTCCTTGAATATGAAGCATGATTCATGGAGTTGCTTCGATATGCTACCCATCTAAATACTAAAGCCCTCAAGGTAAACAATTTTTTGTATGGAGTGAATCGTATTATAAAGGAAAATGTGTGCATTTTGATGCCTACTCCGTTGCATGAGGTAGTGCAATAAGAAATTATAGCTGAGGAAGAATTATTGGGGAACAAATGGGGGGATAAAACCCCAAATCTATCATTCCATGGGAGACCTCCTCAAAAGGGAGGCCAATATATAATACATAAGTTAAGAGGTTCACATCATCAGGGATTTCAAAATAATCGTACTTTTAAGAACCAAAGAAATAACACAAGGCAACATCTTCAACAAAGTAATGCTCGCACTCAAGAATTACCTAATAAAAGGGTCAAATCTATGAAAATTGCTACCACTAATGGATGTTGGACTTGTGGGTGACCTCACTATGAGCGAGATTACCTTGAAAAGAATACTAAAGCACAATCAGAGCAGGAACATGAGACTATTAGAGATATGGGTAGAGCCCATAGGATTCATTCAGTTGTGCAAAATCGCTAGGTCGAGCATCAGTCTACAATGCTTGAAGCATCAGGTAAGATAAGTGGTATGGTTGTTACTATTTTGATTGATCCTGGCACAATTAAATTTTTTTTCATCCTAATGCTTTATTGAAATCTAAATTGGTGGAAATAGAGAAAAATGATTTTGATCAGGTTGAGATGGCCTTAGGGCGATCTAAAAAGGTTGAACACTTAGTGCAAGAGTGTCATTTAGACTTGGGAGTGTGTGCCACAAATGTGAATATTTATGTGACGCCACTTGGTCACTATGATGTGATAATCGGGATGGACTGGCTTGAAGCCCATTGGGTTGTGCTTAGTTGTCGAAGCAAAACCCTTCATTTTTTGAGTGATGAGGGCCAATGTATGGTTATCCATGGCGAAAGGAGACCTATTTCTTTAAGACTTATCTTAGTCTTACAGATGAAGAGGAGTCTTAGGAAAATATGTCAAATGTATGTTGTAATGATTTTAAATGAGGGAGAGCTTTCATCCTTTGAACAATATCCTTTCCATTCAGAATTCTCTGATGTCTTTCCAGAGCAGTTGCCTGGTATTGAACCTATATCCAAAGCTCCTTACCGAATGTCTATTTTTGAACTTCGTGAGTTGAAAGTGCAACTTCAAGATTTATTGGATAGGGGTATGATTAGACCAGTGTTTCATGTTAGGGAGTGCTAGTGATATTTGTAAAGAAGAAGGATGGATCCCTTCAAATTTGTGTTGACTATAGGTAATTGAGTCAAGTAACTATTAGAAATCAATATCCTTTGGCTCGCATTGATAATCTATGTGATCAAATGAAGGAAGCCATTGTATTCTCCAAGATTGATCTTCGGTTTGGATCTCATCATCTCAGAGTTAAAGAAAAGGATATTTCCAAAACTACTTTTCGAACTTGTTTTGGTCATTATGACTTCGCGGTTGTTCCTTTTGGGTTATCTAATGCCCTAGGAGTGTTTTTGAATCTGATCAATGGTGTATTTCAGAATTACTTGGACAAATTTGTACAAGTGTTCCTTGATGACATCCTAATCTATTCAAAGTCCCCAGAAGAGCATGAGCAACACCTAAGATTGGTGTTACAATGCTCAAGAGAAAATAAACTTTATGAAAAAATTTCCAAATGTTCCTTTTTCTAATCAAAAATCCATTATCTTGGACACGTTATCTCCAGTGAAGGAATTTTTGTTGACTCAACAAGGATTGATGCAATTTCAGAATGGCCAACACCCTATAATGTGCATGAAGTGCGTAGCTTCATGGGTATGGTAGGATACTATCAGAGATTTGTGGAGGGGTTTTCAAAAATATCCAGCCCTACCACTTCATTGATTAGGAAGGGAGTATGATTTAATAGGACAGATGAGTGTGAGCAAGAATTTTCCAATTTCAGACAATGTTTGACTACAACTCTGATACTTAAGGTTCCAGATATGGATAGACCATTTATAGTATGTACGGATGCATCAAAATATGGATTGGGTGCAGTATTATCACAAGATGGTAGGGTGACTGCATATGCCTCTAGGAAGTTAAGGACACATGAGGATGCAACTCATGACCTAGAACTATCAGCTATAGTTCATGCCTTATGATTTTGGTGACATTATCTGGTGGGAAATAAATTTGAATTGAAATCAGATCACAGAGGTTTGCAACATATATTTACTCAAAGTGACCTAAATGCTATGAAAAGAAGGTGGTTAGAACTCCTAAGTGAATATGATTTTGACATAACTTACATCAAGGGTACTTTGAACAAAGTAGCCGATGCACTCAGTCAAAGACCATGAATCTTTAAAGTAATTCCATTGAATATTGATTTACAGGAGCACATCTTGAGGGCACAAGATGTAGATGAATGTTGCAAGGAAGTTAAAGTTTCTCTTTCTGGGGAGGGGACTAAGAAAAATAAGGTAGAAGGATATTCTTGTGATGATGATGGCATGGTGAGATTCACAAAAAAGACTGTAGTTCCAAATCAAGATGGGCTTCATGAGTTCATTTTGAAATAAGCTCACCATGCAACATATATGGCTCACCCTACAGTCTAGAAGATGTATGCCGATTTAAAGCAATTTTTTTTTGGGCAGGCATGAAGAAGGATGTAGAAAATTTTATGGTAAAATGTTTGGAATGTTAGATAGTTAAAGTAGAACATGGTCACACAACAGGATTGTTACAACCACATAACATTCCTAAGTCCAAATGGGAAGAAATATCTATGGACTTTATTGTTGAATTACCTGAGACAACAAAAAGGCATAACTCCATTTTGGTGGTGGTAGATAAACTTACTAAGAGTGCCCATTTTATACTTGTTAGAGATATTTACAAAGCATATGAAATAGCACAAGTATTTATCAAGGATGTGGTTAGAATTCATGGTTTCATGTTCGAAACTAGATCTAGATCCACGACTTCATAATTTTGAATTGATTCCTTCCACACTGACTTATTTAGTTAGTGTGGCAAGTTAGCTCACACCCTTGAATTTATTTTGAAAGAAAACAATTGCTAGCCATGCTTTCTCCTTTAAGGTTCTGATGATGGTTTAATAATCATGGTTATCTATTTGAAACAAGGATATGGATGGTGGTCATTTAGGTTTCATTCCTCAAAGCTATTTCGAGGGACATCTACTAAGTTTGTTTTTCCTTCTTTTGTATGCATTCTCCTTAAAAAAATACCCTACGCTACAAGCTCTCTCATAATACCAATTTCCTATCTTGTGTAGGTATGATGGCTATTATATAATCAATTTGCAGAGAAAGGAGGCTCAATCCATTTTTTTCTTTACTAAACAAGTTCATCTCCCACTCCATGTACTTATACAAATGAATTTCCTTTGATTCTAAGTTGTGGCTTACAACCTTGTGAAATCGTGTTGAATGATGCATTATTTATTAAACCCTGACTTGTTTAGGTTTTTCCCTTTTCCCAACCACACCTTTTTCTACCTTCCTCATCTAGTGTATTACATAAATATTTCTTGAGAGACTACAATTTAATATGAACAAGAGACTACCATTCCGTATCGAAAAATTGATTTATGATTTGCAGGGAACTACGGTTTAAATGTATGACAATATTTTATATAGGGTTCAAGAAGAATATTTATGCCCAACCATAATACAAAGTAAATTCAATTATTACAAGATTCTATAAAACACTAGTTTAAGTCTCTTTCCTGTTCTTTAAGTAAATATGTATATTGTAAAGGGCTGTAGGTAAATTTTCTTACAAATTTCCTCGTATAGCTCATGCATATATATATATATATATATATATATATATATATATATATATATATATATATATATATATATATATATATTATTTATATATATATATATATATATATATATTATATATATATATATATATAGATAGATATAGATATAGATATAGATATAGATATATATTCTTATATCGGTTTACTGTTCAACATTTACTTTATCATCACAACATTTTGATCATAATTTTTATCTTACAGTTAGGGATATTGCTGGCCCTCTCTAAAACCTTTCTCATTTATGTTCTCTTTATGTTTAATTTTGCACATTTGGGATTCGGCCATTTATATTTTATATGCATATTTTTCTAATGAAATTCATATACTAGACGAGAGATTCAAGGAAGCCATATAATGGGGAATCCTTGTTATTCATGAGTCCTAGTCTTCCCATTCCGGACCAAAGGAGTTTAACTGCACAAATGTTTGTACAGATTTCCTTCTAAATTGCTCGACATTATCCTATCTTTGTAATAATAAATGACTAGTATAATTATTACATATAAATATATACAAGAATGGTCCCAAATAAACATTCAATTTTAACTCGGTGTTCCTTCTATCACCCATAACAATCAAAATTAGTCAATGTAACAAATTTCTATTTATTAGAGTTAGTATTTCTCTTTCTTTGCACGGTCTGTAACTTCCCTATCTCTTGTAGAGCACATAGTTGGTTTCCATACAATCTTTCATAATATTCCCTTCGTTGGCATGGAACCCTGTGTCCTATATGAAATTATATATTTTTAAGTATATTATTTTCTGCAAAACACACATTTATCCAGACTTTCCTTCATATAAATGGATATTTTCTAAATTAATTCTACATTTAGAAATTTAAGTTACCCCTATTTTAGTCCTTTCATAAATAGGCTAAAGGCCTCCATGTTCCACCTAGACTTGAACAAAGCATTTTTTTGGTTCCCCCTGAGCTATCCTCTACCTATTAGGAAAACATAGTTACACTGCATGTGTTATTCTCTGGTTTTGCACCTCCTAAAACCTTAGTAATATCCTGCTAAATTCTTGAAGTTCTACTAGACTTTCTCTCGTACTAGTATTTTATTCTTCAAGAATCATCTTTATCTCCCATATTTATTTCTCAGAATCCACACTATGGCATTTATCTCCATCCATAAAACATATTATGGTCTATTGATATCCCTTTCTTCTTCTTCTTCTTTTTTACAAAAGAAACCAATATAAGGAGGATTTATATGTTTTATTTCAATATCACTTACAACAACAAAATCCATCCATTTTTCCCTAAGAGTTAGGGCTTAATTTACCTTTTTCTTGAGAATATTAACACATTAAAATAATTCCTAATTTCAGTATTGCAAAATAATATTTATATTATAATATCTATCACTTGTCATTTTATTTCTTTAGCCTATAATGAAATAAAAACAAGTCATATAGTCATTTTCCCTTAGAAAAATAGGCATTGTACTCAATACAGATCCATGTGTTCATATTCATTTAAACAAAATTGGGAAAGTATTTCTCATCTCATATTCTAACTACTAGGTGGCCTCTTCAGGTCAAGGGTGCTTCCATTGCACTTTAACTTGGGTGATGACTTGATTCTCGAGTGTAATATCTTTACAATCCAAAATTTGTTGTGGTTCAACATGGAATATTCCTTTTGGTTCAACCTGTACCACATGCCAATAAATTATATGAGAGGGTTCATGTACATACTTCTTTAATAGGAAAACATGAAAAACATTATTAGCTTTAACATGTATTCTTAATGCCAATTGATAAGCTACCAACCCAACTCTGGCTAAAATCTCAAACGACCCAGAAGATCGTGGAGCTAACTTAGAAAAGTTCCAAACTTTAAGGAGATATTATTTGGTTGTACTTTCACATAGAAAAGTTCCCTTACATTGAATTCTTTATGTGTTCTTTCTAGATCAACAAAGCTCTTTTGCCTATCTTGGGAAACCTTAAAGTTTTTCTTGATTCTTTTGATCATCTTAACCATTTATTACAACTTATCAAGTCTTAACAAGAGTTTGTCTTCTAGTCTGCACCAATTAAAAGGAACATTACATCTTCTTCCATAAAAGGCTTTGACAATATTCATCCTAATTGAGGCCTCATAGCCATTGTTGTATGAAAACTCTACTAAGTGTAGATAATCTTCCCACTTTGTGGGTTGATTCATTATATACATTTGTAACATATCCTCCAACACCTAGTTAAACCTTTCTATTGGACCATTAATCTACGAATTATATGCAATAATCAATTTTAATTGTGTTCCTAATCCAACAAACAAAGATTTCCAAAAGTTTGAAGTGAAATTTTCAACCCTATTTGATATCATTATTCTGGGTATTTCGTGTAATTGAAATATTTCTCTCATGAAAATCTCTTCAAGTTGTGCAACATTGTAAGTGGACTATATAGGCATAAATTGAGCATACTTAGTTATTTTGTCCACAACTACTATAATAGAATCATGTTGTATTATTGTTTTGGGTAAATCAGTTATAAAGCTCAGTGATATTACCTCGCATTTCCATTTTTGTATTGGTATGGGATTCAACAATCCTGCTAGATGTTGATGTTCTTCCTTCACCAATTAACATTCCTAGCATCGTTTCAGGTATTTTACAGCTTTTGTATTAATTTTGGTCTAATAAAATTCCTTTTTGAGTGTAGAAATCATTTCCTAGTATCCTGGTTATGATGCATATGGTTTGCTATGGTATTCAGTCATAATTGACTTTTTAATTTCACACTAGTTTTGAATGTAAAGTATATTTTATATACAAATGGTCCATATTTCTTAATTTAATATTCCAAATGTCTTTCTTGTGTACTTTTTTTTTTTTGGTTGATAAGTGGGTGAATCTTGAAAATCACTCTTACCCTGTGGCTCAGAAGCCATGACTCAGGGGCGTCTAAGCCGTAAAAGTCACCGAGGGATCACACCCACCCTAAGCCACATGATCCAGGTGGATGTTGGTGGCCACCCACCTATCCCATTTGGACCCCCACAACTGTCTCTTTTAGTTTTTCAGTTTCCGTAATTGTAGCACAATTTACTATTTTTAGCAGTTTTTTCGGGTCCTGAACTTCCGGAGCCGTTTTGAGGCCTTAAACGACGTTTTTTGGGGAATCCAGGGGCAACATGGGTCCATGCAATGGACCGATGTTGCACGTTCCAACAATGGTAGTTCTCGGATAGATCTTTCTAACGAGCTGTCATACGCGTCAAACGGAGATCGTATGCCAAAGTTACGACCCCGGGAAATTGATGTACCAATTTACCCAAAACGGGGCCCACAATTTGGCGTTTCATCTTCTAAGGGTCGGTTTTGGAATGTGAATGGTTTTTCCATTGTTTCTCAATAATAAATAGGCCTTCGAGCCTCATTGTAACACAAGTTCGGAACAGTTCAGAGACATGTAGCCGCACATCTCTTCTCAAAGATAAGCTACCATAGTCCTAGCTGGTTTATTTCCAATTCTGGTTGTAAGCATATTTCGGTATTTTCCATTAGTAAAATGAAGTGTTATTTCCGCCGCATCTCTTTATTTATGGTTATCGCATCTCTGTATTTATGGTTATCTCTGTAATCTATTGCGTTCCTGTTTAAATCTGGATCAGTGATGGCATTCTTATAGTCTTCAAAAAAGTATTATGTATGGGAATCTAGCCCCGCGTCCCACTAGTAAGGCCTGACCCCAAGGGCTTCTGGGAGATTGGACCTTGTGACCTTCCGATGGCGAGGCACTAATTTTTACCAACTGAGCTAACCCTTAG
>APFE031099298.1:54715-76180 GCA_000404065.3 Pinus taeda
ATCAATGGAGTTCCCCAGTGGAGTCGCCATTTTGTCAGGCGGAAAGAGTCAATTTTGCGGACAAAACAAACCTCCCTAGAAGCTTAAGGCTTTCTAGTGACAAACAAGACAATTAAGAACAATCCTTCTCTAAATATGCATTTACCATACAAGAAATCCAGTGTTTAGATCCTACCTGTAGTCCAACGCTGTTGTAGTAGTCCAGCCTCGTCGATCCGGATGAGCTCCTCCTTCACTTCGAAACCTGCATTCACGAACAATCAAACGATTAAATAGCACCTGAATATCTCATAAAATAAAACATATTCAACATACAGACCAAGGAGTATATGAAACAACTCATTAATAACAAATTGTTGAGAAGAATGGACTTATTTGTATTAATAGGAAACAAAAGAAACCATTACAACCTGAGCCTTGGTGTTGTGCAAGTTCCTCCCAGGGTCCAGCAAGAGTTTTCCTTTACTTTGATAAGCTCACCCACTTCCAAATGAAACAAGAAAGGATTGGAATCTCTCCTCACAAGCTTCTACAAGGAAGTCCTAATTCCAGCAGCATCTACCCTTTGGAATATTCAGCTTTCAACCTCCCTCCTTCTGGCCCAATGCCTGTTGTATTTATAGTATTCTAGAGGAAGTTATTCAGTTCCAACATCAATGGGATACTCCCTCTTTTGGATGGGGTAGCTCCTCTCTTGATGGGATAAGTTCCTCTATCATAGGGATGCATGAACCATCTGGAGGCGCTCATACACGTCAAACACTCTTCTAGAAGGCTCTAGAAGTGACCACAAGTAACTTTTTTAAGATGAAACTCGCGCCTTTTGACCTTTACAGGAGTACGCACCCATCCCTTGACATACAGAGCGTACAAGTACGCAGGTATTATGAACTTGGGATGCGTACACACAAGCAAGGTAGAGAGAACCTGTGTACCTAGAGATAAACATGTTTTTAATGACTTTCTCTCTTTCTTGAAGTTTGACATGGAGAGCAGAGGTATGAGGCTTGCCAAGAAGGATAGTATAACTGTTGATGGAGCCATACTAACTGCAAATAGTCATGGTGACAAATTTTAGTGTAACAATTTTTCCATAAAATTATATATCTAAAAGATACTCTGTCTATTTAGTTTTTTTAAAGTCAATTAATTCAACCAATTCAAATTAATAAAACTTTGAACTTTATTTTCAAAAATTTTCAAGTGTCTTTCCATAAGATTATATATCTAAAAGATAATGTGTCTATTTACTTTTTTAAAGTCAATTAATTCGACCCATTCGAATTAATAAAACCTGAACTTTATTTCATTATAAGTTATTTAATGCATCTAAATAAGTAACAATTTGGTTTTCCTCACCTCTCCATTATTATATTTAAAGTTCGTAGCAAACAATTCCCAAAATTATTATCTGAAAAATTGAAATTATAAATGAACACTAAGCAGGATATCTTATGTCATGCACTTTGATGTTTATTGATCATCAATGTTGATGACGTGGTAGAAAGAAGGATGTATCCTTGTAAAAAATATAACAAAGTATAGAGTGATGAAAATTAGTTGACTTTTTTACAACAAGTATAGAGTGATGAAAATTAGTTGAGAGTCAACTAATTGAAAATTTATTTCAACACTATTTTATAACTTTTATTTATTTCAACACTATTTTATAACTTTTATCATAAAGGTTTTCAGATATATTTTGATGAAAAGTTTTTGGTATGTATTTTAGTTGAATATTTCAGTGCTAATCTAAGAAGTATTTGAATAAAATAGTAGTTATTGTAAAGTTTTTATTTAATTTTTTTATATTTTTTTTAAAATTAATATTAAAAAATATGAAAGAGTTTCATTTTTATAAGTTTTGAGGTATATTTTGGTGTTAATTTTGTTAGAGAATTAATTAGAATTACAATCTTTGAAATGTATAAAAAAATAATATTAATACAATTTTTATTAAGCATTTCAAAAACTTACAATTTTATTAAAATATATATCATCAAATTTATAAAAAATAAAATTAATTTTTTTTTTAATTATTTTATAATATATATATATATATATATATATATATATATATATATATATAATAAATAAATTATTTTATATTTTATATATATATATAGTCATTCTTTAAATATTAATATTAAAATAAAAAATAATTTATATAACATTTGACAATGATAATATTGATTCTGTTGATTTTAGAGGAAGAAACATAACAAAATTTTAAAAACTTAAAACATGTACCCAAATTATGAAAACACATTTGTTCATGTTTTACTTTTAATATATTGGTTTTAATGACTTTTTGATTACTTGTCTACAACTTGCATTAAAATTACTTTTGAGTGATTTCCCGCAACTCGTTTTAGTTTTTAAAATTATTATAAAATCGTTACTTATTTTCCCTCACTTCCACTTCACAATTTGTTAGCAAGTTGGATGATTTGATTTAATTTAATTTGCAAAATAGTAAATAATACCTTTAATATCATAAATTTTGCTTTATAAAAATATTATAGCAGTTATATAAATTAGTAGTTTCCCCTAAAGGTGCAAAGGTACATTGAAGGAATAGAAGAATTGGGAAGATTATCTTGCCACTCACTCTAATGCAAGTATTGTTAATCGTTTATAATAATGCAACTAAGTTGCTTCTCAATAAGAATATGTAGATAACATATACCTCAAGCCACTCAGATACGTTAGAAAGGGGCATACAAATATCTTAAGAGGACTCCACCTGTTAGATTTTAACGACTAATGAGCATAATTTCAGCTGCTATTAAGATTGAAGAAGGAATTTTTGGTATTCAAAAAGACGTCACTATTAATTCCTATTAGGCTTCTATTAAGATTGAAGAAGGCATTTTTGGTATTCAGAAAGATGTCATTGTTAATTTCTTTGGTACAATCTGGTATCAGAGCAAGAAGAATGGGAATGAAAAGATAGGAGGTGGAACTGGAGTAGGGTGATGCTCTTCTAGAAGTGGAAAGAGAGACACTCTTCTGGGAAAAGCAGTCATCAAAATTGAACTTAAGATAATGTAAGGAGAAATGGTCATTGAACATATGGTTATGTGGGATATCCTATGAAATTAAATTGTGTTACCGTGATGGCTTTGACATGTATATCAAAATCCTTTAGACCACTTAAGGCGTCTCTCTTGTAGGCTGATTCACTATCACAAGTATAATTCTAATTGTGAGTAATTTTTTCCACCCCTTTTTCTTCTTGTATCTTGTAACTATAGCTAGAAGTGCCCTTTTAGTGTTTTCTTTGGGGAAGTAGGGTGTGTTCAAGGGTCTATTGTAGGAACTTCAATTCTTTTTTTTCCCCTCCATTGTTTATATGTTTATAAATTGAAAGTTTACTTGTTTATCTATTCATGCTATCATTCAATGGTTCTTGAAAAAAAAAACCCTGAAAATTTGACTATCTTACTCTATTTCTATAGATATTTGATGCTAAAATAACGTATATTTTGACAAGGCTATTGTTCAATAATTCTAAAACATGCATGTTTACCCCTTCAAAATTTGCATAGCCTACATATCATCATTTGTAGCTATTATCCATGTTTGTTTTGTATATCTCATTTTATGTTGTTAAAATTGTATTTGAGCTACTAAATTATTTATATTTATATGTAAATCATAGTTTGATTTGCAATCAATCAACATCAGCTTTGCCATTAAGATTATGGAGCGTCTCAAGCACAAATCCGAAATATTTCTATTATGTCAAACTAAAAAGAAAAAAAACCTATATTGTCATCAAACACAAGTTCTAAGGCAAAATTCTAGATAGAACCAAATATTAGAATGACATGTTGAAAAAACCCCTTGCATTCTTCCTATGGATTAATTGAAGTTTCTTGCTAAATGTTAATTTCAAAATATTATTGCATAATCATTTATGATGGTATGGATTTACATTATAATGAATATGATGCAATGAATACCATTTTTTAATGCTCTATATGTTTTTAATAGGTAGTTATCCTTATGTTTGCAATGTGTGATATGCCCCATCATGATACACTATAATTCCCAAATTCAAAATGAAAAAACATATGGCATGCATGTCTACAAATGCAATTCTCTTATAACTTTTCCAATTTAACAAACCTATGGGCATCTCTTTGCACCTTTTGGAGCAATTGCTAATTATATTATTGTGTTATATTGGCATACATTGATATGTAGTGAATTATAATTATTGAACATATATTTATTGATTGGTAGCTTTACATATTGGCGTCCACAACAGTGGCAAGTTATTTTGGCATTTAATACATTCAATGCATTATGGCATATACCATAGGCATATGAGTTATTAGACATACTTAGTAAATACTATATCATGTGCATTATGGCATATGATTTGTTGGCTTTCAATATATGGTCTCATGGTGCATTATTATACCTTTGACCATTGTATATGGAGTACATTTGCTGATACATTCTTGAAAGTTGCATATATGGTGTGTATGGCCATATTTTTGTGATTGTTGTGTGTTGGTATACACATTGTGAGCTTCAAATTATATAAAGCATATTCACGTATATGGAGTATATTTGTTTGTTGGAATATATATATGTATGTGCGTATTGGTATATATTTATGATAGTTGTGCATTGATAAATTGTTATCATAATAATTGTTTTATATATGATATATAATATATACATATTCTATTGTGCTTTAGCCTATGGGTCCCCAATATATCAACTAATGAATACATTGTTGTTAATATTATTAGTAACCTTAGTTTCATGTTAATGTTATTAGTAACCTTAATTTTACATGAAACTAGGGTTTCATGCCCTAATCAGTCCTATTATTCTTCATGTCATATATGCCGATTTGATGGAGTTGCATTGCTAATCCAAATTATTACAAATACACTGGCCGTCATACCTTGTTTAGCTTGAGGTGGAGGAGTTTAGACTGATAAAATACGTTGATGGTGTGGAATTTGAAACCACTTTATACCAGCAACACTCCTAGCTTTTATTAATGGAAGCAACACTCTGAATTATTATATGGCTTTGTATATACAACCAATCATCATATGAATGACAAGAATATTGGTATATATTGGTGAATGCGATCGAACATTGTGTATATGTTAATAAGACCAGGCTTTGTGTATTGGTATATTTTATTATATGATGGTGTTGGTATATCTATATGCAAATTCATAATTATGGTGCAATGATTACCATACATTTCTCAATATATGTTTTTAAAAATAGGGATAACGAAGTGTCTCCAGATAATTTAAGTGCTTTCCAATGTATCTGGGAAATGTAAATGTCATATGTTTACACTGCGTTTATACTTGAAGATTATGCATCTCTTTGCGTCGATTGGCCAGTGAGCTTTCATAATATTTTAGTGGACTGGAGACTGACAAACTATTTTGCACCAAAGAACTTGAAATGATGATGTGATATGTTTACACTAATCTTACACTTGTTCAGTGGACAATGCGTTGATTGAATCATTTTTTCATTGTTGGATCATATAATATAATTTATTTATTAGCATACAATACTCCATTATTTATCACAAGGTTCCTAGAGGCAATTTTCATTATTCTGCTCGGTTTGATACATTGGAAACCATTGTTCCTCGAGACAATCAACAGAGGCTTTTTTTTTATATAGAGAGATATTTTTGGCCGAGAGATCTTGAACGTTGTTTCATGTGAAGGATTATAAAGATTGGAAAGACCATAAACTTATAAATAAACTCAGTGTGTTAGTTTTGTATAGCTTCCTCTAGATCGTATTTATTCTCTCTAGATCCAAGGATATGGTAAAAACATTCTATCATAAGGATTTTGGAATGGACGAAGATCGTAATTGGGTGCTTTTGCGCTGGAAGGGAAGAATTAGTATGTGGATACCTTCAACATGATTTCTTTTCTCTCAACAAAGAGTACAACTTGATACGTATTTGTGATTATGCAAAGTGAGGACAAGGATTTAATCAACATCAACCTTGTGGGAAGTCTCGATGCTTAGATTTAGATATGTGCAATATATGTAATAAAAAGGTTAGATATGTTGATTATATGTAATATAAAGGTTGTAGGGTATAGTGTATGGTTTTGTAACATATCAAGGAAAATGACTTAATGTGTGGAACAACCAATCACATATAAAGTTTAGTCACATGAGAAATAATTTATAATTTTTATCTAGAGAGTTTTTTATGTTTGATGTATTACTATGTAGGTGCCAGTTATACCATATTAATGGGTCTTAGCACTTTACAAAGGGAGGTTTTAAGCAGTCAAGATAATTTTATTAAATCTCCAAACCCTTTTCCATTGATGTCAAAGGGGAGGTACGCTTGATATGGAGGATAATTTTTTTGGACAAAAAGAAAGATGATCACAGTGTTGCCATCAATGTCAAAGGGGGATATTGTTGGCATTGTTTTCATTGATAGAAAAGGAGAAACAAAGGAGTAGAGGGAGGGAAGGAGTTGAGCTTGTTGTGCTTGTGATGTTGTGATGTCAATTTGTTTGTGTTTATGCATTGGTTATGGAAATGTAGTTGCATATATTGTTGAGTTCCTTATAAAATATTTGTTGACACCTAATCATAGGGATTGGGTGAATAATTGTAAATAATGTAAATAATTAATAAGAGAAAATGAAGAGTCATCGGGAGATGAAACTCAACATTCACTCCCTCATGTATATAACTATGAACAACGCAAATGAATAAACATAATCAATGATTTTGGGAAGAAGAAAGCTCCTTAGTTTTCTGAATAGGCTGTGTGTCTTGCACATAGAGAGAAGAATCTTGCTCAACATTCTTCGAGAGGAAGAGGTGGTCAAAGAGGAAGAGGAAGAAGAAATTTCAGAGGCAGGGCAAAAGCCTTGGGACAGAATTGAGCAGGAAAGAAACCAACCCAAACTTAAAACTAATGACAAAGAGCAAGGTAAAGCACCTAAATCCGCTCACTATATTATGGAACATTGTAATATTGGAGTAAATGAAGGCTTATTTAATGCTTCACTTGCTTCTTGGAAAAATGATTGGTTAATTGATTCAAGAGAAACTTGCCACATGACTTTTAGAAGAGATTTTTTTGAAGAATTTATTGACAATGTTATGGAGCAGTATACTTTGAAGACAAATCAAAACTCAAGCCATCGAGGCTTGGCACAATCAGGGTTAAATTGCCTGATCTTCCAGACTTTCTTCTGCATCATGTTTTATATCTCCCACAGTTGAGGAATAACTTTTTGTCCTTCATCCACATTTGCCAGCAATGACACTCCATTCATATGTTTGATGACAAGGTTGAGGTGAGAAAACCATCAGATCACTCACTTGTCATGATGGGGATAGAAGAATAAAGGCTTATCAAGCCGCAGGGTACCTCTACTCGTGCACTAAATTTCTCATACAATTCTCATTATGATGAAGGTACATTTCCATCTAGTTTATTATGGACACTTGAACTATGACAACCTCCGCTTGTTGAAGAAAAATGGTGTTACTGGTTTTCCTACAATTCCTAGGAAACTTAAGCAATGTGATGTTTGCATTCTAGGAGAGCATAGAAAACAGTCTTTTCATGATTCACATTTCAGAGCACATAGAAAACTTGAACTCATTCATTTAGATTTATGTGGTCCAATGCTTGTTCCTTCTGCAAATGGAAATAAATATATGATGGCATTTATTGATGACTACACCAAAATGTGTTGGGTTTATTTATTGAAGAACAAATCTGATGCTTTTCAAACATTCAAGAACTTTCATACATGCATTGAAAATGATGCACAATCTCATATTTTCTCTATTCGCACTCATAATGGAAAAGAATACACTTCAAATGAATTTGAAAACTATCTTCGCCAACATGGGATCAAACATCAAACAAATGTACCTTATAATCCCCAATAGAATGGAGTAGCTGAAAGAATGAATAGGACAATGTTAAATATGGTGCGCTCCGTGATGTTTTTCAAAAATGTAAAATTGATGTTTTGGGATGACGTAGTTCTATGTGTTGTATATGTAAAGAAGAGATGTCCATCTAATGCTATTAGAAACAAGACTCCTTATCAAATGTGGTATGGGCACATTCCTTCGATAAAACATCTCAAGGTCTTTGCTTCCACCTGTTATGCCTTGATACCAAAGGTACATAAAAACAAACTTGGTGCAAGGATTCATAAGTGTATCTTCCTGGGGTATTCAAACATCTCCAAATCATATCGTCTCTATGATGAAGTCAATAAAAAGTTTGTTGTATCTAGAGATGTAATCTTTCTTGAATCATCCAAAACTGACAATGTTGTTGAGCGGCAACTTGATCGCTTGCATAGATTCAGAAATGAAAAATCATTTCAAGAATTTGATAATCTGATTCCACATTTTGAAGGGGGGATTCCTATACTAGATCGACCTATGGAATCTTCTTCTGAAGCACTCTCTCCCCCGCATGAAACTCCAACCATTGATGATACTTTGAGTGATGTGATTGACAGAATTGAGAGACTCAATCTTGATTTAGTCCCAACTTAATCAACTGAGCAGCCTGGACCATCTCAGAAAGGTCCTCCAAAGTGGCTGACAAAGACACTTGAAAGTGCTCATCCTGATGAGGTTGGAAATACAGAAGCTAGAAATTCAACCCAATAGAATGGAGGTGATGTAGATGACTCTGATTCACCTGTTGATATGGATGTTTCTTGTTATTGTGAATTGAATTTTTATGCAGATTTTGAACCAACTTCCTTCAAATAAGTCACTTCTCATGATGAATGGAAAGAAATGATGCAAAAGGAGTATGATGCCTTGATAAAGAATGGCACTTGGAAGTTGGTTGATCCTCCATTGGGAATCAAACTAATTGGCTGCAAGTGGGTCTACAAGAAAAAGTATAAATTTGATGGCTCACTTGACAAGCAAAAAGTTGAGTTTGTGGCAAAAGGTTCTGCACAGAAGGAAGGGGTCAATTATGAGGATGCTTTTTCCCCCACAGTAAAATGGGCTACCATTTGGACACTCTTTGACCTAGAAGCTCGGAATGGTTGGAAAGTCCATCAAATGGATGTAAAAACTTCTTTCTTGAATGGAGATCTAAAAGAGAATGTTTTTGTGTCCCAACCTGAAGGATTTGTTGTGAGAGGACATGAACATAAAGTATGCAAACTTGTGAAATCCTTGTATGGCCTCAAACAAGCACGACGACCCTGGTATGAAAAACTAACTGAGCATCTTTTGAAACTCAATTTCAAACATTATGATCTTGATGATGCAACTTTGTTTATCAAGAAATTTGGAAAAACAATTGTATATCCTGTGGTATATGTAGATGATCTTTTGATAAGGAACAATGAGAGTTACATTGCATCCATAAAGAAGGAATTGAGGAAAGGTTTTGAAATGAATGAATTGGGCTATGTTCATTACTATCTTGGTATTGAAGTAACTCAACATCCGAAGTCCATATTCCTTTCTCAAAAGAAGCACACTGGAGATTTGTTGAATAGGTTTGGCATGGCTGAATGCAATCCTCTAACTACTCCAATGGAACAAAACTTAAAGCTCACATCCATTGAAGGAAAAGAATTTAAGGATGCAACAAAGTATAGACAGCTTGTAAGAAGTCTCGTACCTGACTACTACTAGACCAGAAATTTCGTTTGTTGTTGGAATCCTCTCCAGGTTTATGCAAAAGCCTTGTGAGGGACATTGGTTTGCTACAAAAAGAGTTCTAAAGTACTTGAAGTGAACTCAAGACTTTGGACTCAAGTATACACAGGTGGGTGACTTCAGCTTGATTGGATACTTTGATTCAGACTTCAATGGAGAAAAAGAAACAGGGGTATCTACTTCTGGTAATGCTATGAGTCTTGGATCAAGAGTTGTCTCCTAGAGATCACGCAAACAATCAGTTCCAGTAAATTCCACAACAGACGCAAAATATGTGGCAGCAACTGAGGCAACAAAAGAAATTGTGTGGCTCAAGAAAATTCTAGAATATTTGCAAGTAAAACAAGTAAATTCGACTCCACTCATGATTGGCAATACCTCTGCAATAAAGTTTCCCAAGAACCCAAAGTTCCATGATCGAACGAAGCACATCAATACAAAATATCATCTTATTCGACATCATGTTGAGGCCAAAACAATCCATCTTCGCCATTGTTCCACTAATGAGCAGATTGCAAACATCTTCACCAAAAGTGCTTGGAAGAGAAAAGCTTGAAATATTCAGAACGATGATTGGACTCACCAACATCCTTCTAGATTAAGGGGGGGGCGGGGTGGTGGGGTTTGGGGAGCGGAGGAGGAAGAATGTTGACACCTCATCATAGGGATTGGGTGAACAATTGTAAATAATGTAAATAATTAATAAGAGAAAATGAAATTTCATTAAGAGATGAAACTCAACAGTCACTCCCTCATGTATATAACTATGAACAACCCAAATGAAATAACATAATCTCATTTGAGGAGTTACCTCCTGGCCTCACAAGATTGTTGTGATGTAAGGAAAAGACATGATGCAAGGCTATGGCAATGGCCAATGTGATGCATGTTATTCGAATAAGATGAAATTCATTTCATTGGCATGAAGAATATTAATGAGTTTTATTTAAATATGTTGAAATTCATTTCATGTATTTTTTATATTCAAATAGTTAGAACATTTTTAAAATTGAAGAGACATCTTTGGAATGCAAAGAGACAAAACTTGTCCTTTCATATTCAGGTGTGTAATACGAATAACCATCAATGTTAATTTATAAGAATGTGTGGGGTTGGAAGGTAGTTATAGTTAGACAGTTTGAGAATGTGAGAGTTGATTAAGTTATTATTCATTAGTTACCTAGCACATATAGAGCATATGTGATGCAAATTTAAGGAGGATAAGAAGAAGAATCAGAGATGGAGGTATGAAGAGTTGGAGACCAGGTAAACCAACAATTTATTTTCTTTATGTATGAGGGGATTGTAGTCTCCTTTCAGGTTGCAGCTTGATAAAAGAATGGGATGGAACCTGTTGAGGTAGGAGCTTCCTATGGGTTGTAGCCTACAGAAAATTTGAGGGAGTTGGAGCTTCCTTGCAAGTTGAATCTTGCATAAGAATTGAAGTAGTAGACTCTTGTAGATTGGAGCCTACAAAAATTTAGATGTCATAAAGAAGTAAGAGCTTCCTTTTGCATCACAACAATTAAAAACATAATGGTTTTCTCCCTTTATGGGTTTCCACTTATATCTAGTGTCTGTGTGATGATTTTGTGTGCTCATTTTATGTTGTCATGAAAGTTGTTATGTTGTGGTTTGCATGTTAAATGTTGGTTATGTATTAAATATTTTTCTCATAAGGTGTATGGTGCTCATTTAATAATTAGTTAATCATTGAAAAATAATTAGAATTTAATATCCATGAATGTACTAAATTAATTCACCATCTCTTAGTTTAGTTAAGTTTACATCAATAACGTCTTTTCCAACATCATTAAGCCGGTTAGCAATGTAGGTTTAATGTCATCCAAACTGTGTAAAAATCCACTAATCCTTTTTATTCCACCATTTGGGAATCTAATTGCAATCGCTAAGGATTGAGGTTCGTATAGATGGAACAAACAAAAAGACAAAGTAATGCATAGGCATGAGTATGGAACATAGATGACAAGAGACAAGGAATAAAAAGCCCACATAGAACAAATTCGATAGAGGAAATGACAACACATATTTCTAAAATAAAACAAATGATGGCGGGTTGTCAAAGGAAGTCTAGAGGTCGAAGGAATTAGGTAAGCATTACAAAATTGAATCAATCAAATACAACCATTATAGTATTATGGAGTAAATACTATATCATGTGCGTTATGCATATGATTTCTTACCATTCAATATATCGTCTCATGGTGCATTATCATACCTTCGACCATTGTATATGAAGTACATTTGTTGATACAATCTTGATTGTTGCATATATGGTGTGTATGGCCATATATTTGTGATTATTGTGTGTTGGTATACACATTATTGGCTTCAACCTATATGGAACCTATTCGTGTGTTGGCATATATATATAGTGTATTGGTATATATTCATGATGATTGTGGGTTTGTATTTTGTCAGATCATTATCTGTATATGATATAATATAATATATAATAGATATATATAGTATAGTATAATATAGAGTATATATAGATAGTGCTTTAGCCTATGCCTCCCCAATATGTCAACACATGAATACAAATATTATAACCATAATGTTACATTGAAATTAGGGTTTTGTGCCCTAATCAATCATATTATTCTTCATGCCATATGTGTCGATTTGATGGAGTTGCAATGCTAATCCAAAATCTTACAAATACACCCATCGTCATACCTTGTTTAGCTCGAGGTGGAACAGTTTACACTGATAAAATAAGTTGATTGTGTGGAATTTAAAACCACTTTATACTAGCAACACTCCTAGCTTTTATTAATGGAAGCAACACCATGAATTATTATATGGCTTTGTATATACAACCAATCATCATATGAATAAAATAATATTGTTATATATTAGTGAATGCCACCGAACTTTGTGTATATGTTAATACGACTAGGCTTTGTGTATTGGTATATTTTATTATATGATGGTGTTGGTATATCTAGGCCATCCTTAAGTCGATTGTAGATTCCCAGAATATTCTGGGATCCGATGGACATGCGCACGGTCAATTTTTTGACCGCGTTCATATCCGTCCAATTTCGGAATATTCCAGGAATCTGCAATTGACTTAAGGTCACCGGGTATATCTATATGCAATTTAAGAATTATGGTGCAATTATTACCATATATTTCTCGATATATGTTTTTAAAAATAGGGACAGTGAAGTCTCTCCAGATAATTTAAGTGCTTTTCAATGTCTCTAGGAAATGTAAATGTCATATGTTTACAATGCATTTATACTTGAAGATTATGCATCTCTTTGCGTCAATTGGCCAATGAGCTTTCATAACATTTTGGTGGACTGGAGGTTGACAAACTACTTTACACCAAAGAGTTTGAAATGTTGATGGAATACATTTACACTAATCTTACACATTGATGGAATCATTTTTTCATTGTTGGGTCATATAATATAATTTATTTATTAGCATACAATGCTCCATTCTTTATCGCATGGTTCCTAGAGGCATTTTTCATTATTATGTTTGGTTTGATGCATTGGAAACCATTGTTCCTCGTGACAATCAACAGAGGTTTTTTTTTTTAATAGAGAAAGAGACTTTTTGGCCGAGAGATCTTGAATGTTTTTCATGTGAAGGATTATAAAGATGGGAAAGACCATAAACTTATAAATAAACTCAGTGTATTGGATATTGGAGTTGTAAACTCTAGATGCAAGGATATGGTAAAAACATTCTATCATAAGGATTTTGGAGTGGACGAAGATGGTAATTGGATGCTTTTGAGCTGGAAGGGAAGAATTAGTATGTGGATACCTTCAACATGATTTATTTTCTTTCAGCAAAGAGTACAACTTGATAAGTATTTGTGATTCTGCAAAGTGAGGACGAGGATTTAATCAACATCAACCTTGTGGATAATCTCTATGCTTAAATTTAGATATGTGCATTATATGTAATATAAAGGTTAGATATGTGGATTATATGTAATATAAAGGTTGTATTGTATAATATATGGTTTTGTAACATATCAAGGAAAATGACTTAATGTGTGGAACAACTAACCAAATATAAAGCTTAGCCATATGAGAAATCATTTAAAATTGTTATTTAGAGGGATTTTTATGTGATTCATTACCATGTAGGTGCCAATTATACCATATTAATGGGTCTTAGCAGTTTACAAATAGAGGTTTTAAGCACTCAAGAGAATTTTATTAAGTCTCCAAACCCCTTTCCATTGATGTCAAAGGGGGAGGTATGCTTGATATGGCGGATAATTTTTTTGGACAAAAAGAAAGATGATCACAGTGTTGCTATCAATGTTAAAAGGGGAGATTGTTGGCATTGTTTTCATTGATAAAAATGTGTGAGGTTGGAATGTAAATACAGTTAGAGAGTTTGAGAATGTGAGAGTTGATTAAGTTATTATTCTTAGTTACCTAGCACATATAGAGCAGATGTGATGCAAATTTAAGAAGGAGAAGAAGAAGAATCAGAGATGAAGGTATGAAGAGTTGTAGAACAGGTAAACCAACACATTATTTTCTTTATGTATGAGGGCATTGTAGTATCCTTTCAAGTTGCAGCTTGATAAAAGAAAAGGATGGAACCTGTTGAGGTAGGAACCTCCTATGGGTTGTAGCCTGCAGAAAATTTGAGGGAGTTGGAGCTTCCTTGCAAGTTGAATCTTGCAGAAGAATTGAAGTAGCAGACTCCTGAAGATTTGAGCCTACAAAAAAATAGATGTAATAAGGGAGTAGGAGCTTTCCTTTGCATCACAACAATTAAAAAAGTAATGGTTTTCTCCCTTTATGGGTTTCCACTTATATTTGGTGTCGTGTGATGATTTTGTGTGCTCATTTTATGTTGTCATGAAAGTTGTTATGTTGTGGTTTGCATGTTAAATGTTGGTTATATGTTAAATATGTTTCTCATAAGGTGTATGGTGCTCATTTAATAATTAGTTAACCATTGAAAAATAATCAAAATTTAATGTCCATGAATGTACTAAATTAATTCACCCCCTCTTAGTTTAGTTAAGTTTCCATCAATAACCTATTTTCCAACATCATTAAGTTGGTTAGTAATGTAGGTTTCATGTCATCCAAAATGTGTAAAAATCCACTAATCCTTTTTATTTCACCATTTGGGAATCTAATCCAAACTCTACCATGGCCAACTATGCTAAGAGGAGAGTAGTCACCAAGTAATACCATCCCACCATCATATTTCTCATACTCTAAAAAGAAATGTCAATTGGAAGTCAAATGGAACAAAGCGAGTCTATCAACAATGCACGATGCCATACACAATTTGTTAAAGCCACAACAAAGGCATCTCCACAATACTCTTGAGAATATTTTTCATAATCGTAATCAAAATCCTTCTTTTCCTTCATATTCTTAATATGGTCCCTTCTAAAATGCTTGAACTTGCTATAGCTCCAACCGTTTTCATTGGACTTTCAAAGACTTATGTCTCCCATGAAGCTTAAATCTACCTTTTGTTCTCTTCTTTCTTTTCTCCTTTGATATTCCAAGGCCTCATTGTTGGATTCACATTTTTGCCAACTCCTTTGAGAGTAAAAAAACATGACCTCTTTAAGCACCACTGTCTTTACAATGCTTCAATTGTCATTACTAGGTTATACCATGAATTTACTAAAGAACACAAAAGAGTGATAAAACAATCCTACTCATCCATCTTCACTCCAATAGAGAAACTAGGTCACAATAATATTAAATGTATTTAGGTGCTCCTCTATAGAATCATCATCACTCATTCTTAGGGCAAACAATTTATGTGTGAAGAAAAAAAATAATAACTAAGGATTTAACTTGATAAAAATCCCCCAACTTCTTCCAAAGAGTTGCTTTACTTTTTTTGTTTAGAAGCATTCAATAATACTGAATTAGCCAAACAAAGACCAATAAGTTTCTTTTTTCTTTTCTCTTGAATACCATCCATTCTTCATATTTCATACTAGTAGGTTTGATTCAAGATAGTGCAATACATAGAGCTTAATCTATGAGAATATCTGCCATTTTGAGATTCCATGGCTCAGATTCAATGATATTAAACTTCTCCATTCTAATCTAAATAGTATTACTACTTTAGTGCATTAAGATTTCCTTTCACAGTAGCTCCCACTCAAACCAAGATTAGTCTAAAAGCCTTGTCCCTAAGACATTGAAAGCCTTAATACCAAATGAAACGAAGCAAAAGTGTGAAATATGATTCTTACTCTAATCTATGAGAGAAGAATATGCATAAACGTGAAAAAAAATAATTGCAATAAATGAAATAAACAACAAACCATTAACAACCTGATTTCTTAAGGAAACAATGTTTATTTATTTATTCTTTCATTTAGCAAGGCAATTATCTATACCCGGGGCAAAGTAAGAAACTCTATAGCCCTATCCATTATTTCTATCAATTTTACTATTAAGCTAATAATACTAAATTTAAAATAATAACTAATAAATTACATAATAAAATATTGTAAATACATTACAAAACATAAAAATTGTTTTGAATAAAATCACAAATTTGTTATATAAGTTACTGATCAAAACTCTAAAAAAGAACCAGAAAAGGAATTGGTGCAAGATGTACAACAGATAGAAAAATCTAAATCATACATAAATTCATTGATGGGATGTTATGGATATACTAAGCAAACAAGTTAGAGGTGGCTTCAAATTTATACCAAAACAAAATGTTCTCTCATATTGTATATGCATTATGCATTTTTTAATGCTTCGGAGATTCTTCAATACCGTTGATGAACAGCATTCCAGTATATGCATTTTTTAATGTTCCAGAGATTCTTCAATACAGTTGATGAACAGCATCACAGTATATGCATTTTTTAATTCCAAAAGTGCTTCGTCACATTAATGCACAGCATCCTGGCAATTCTGTTCCTTTTCTGGTAGGTTATTGTGTCCAATTCAATACGAAGGATTAGTCGCAGGAATAGGGGATTCGTGGGTTACTAAAACACAGTGCAGTGCAGGCTTATGGGCATGAAACCAACCAAAATATCGGAGACATTAACAGGCTTATGGGGATTGAACTCTTGATGTTTAGAGTGTCATCCAACCAAACAGTGCAAATCGTGGATAGGTTGATCAGAAAAAAATCAGATATATAGATCGTTTTCATCCATATGCAGGTTTAGAGCTTCCTTTTGTTTCTTGTATCTCCTCCTTTCTCGCAGAAACAAGTTCCTGAATTTCTACACAAATATGTCAACAAAATAGGTTAATTTTATCAGAATGCATGTCATTCATACAGGGTCGATCTTTATCTGGATTGCAGAATGTAAAATATTTTGCAAATTTCACATATAAAAACTAAATTAACTTTATAAGAATAGCTTCGGCGAAAATCACATATAGAAAGACCTTTGTCACGCGTTTTTTTGGCCGAAGCTCTTTTTATAAATTTGATGGATCACAGAAGCCTCAATTCTACAACTAAATCAACTTGACAAATTTCCAGAATATTGTGAATCTGTAATCTACATAAATTCAACTCCACACATTTCCAAAATATTCAGCAAAAATTGTAAATTGTGAAATATTTTTAAAAATTTCACCTACCACAAATTTCCAAAATATTTTGGAATCTGCAATCTAAATAAATTCAACTTCAAAATATTCAGAATCTGCAATCTAGAAAAATTCCAGCATTTACAAATAATGCAACCATGCATAAAATATGTCAGTTAGTCACTTACTTTCTTTTTTGCAGAGGATAGTTGAGACCATATTTTGCTGATTTTCTTACTGATTTCTTCGAAGGAATCATCAGGATGAGCATAGCTGATTGCATGCCAGTTAGCCATGACAAAAAAAGCATAGGAATTACAAGGCCTAGGAGGGTTTGTGCGCTTCTTCAGTATTCTCTCTAAGACCTCTTTGGGAGGAATGGGAGTGGAATTAGTTGCAGTTTTTCTTTTTCCAAGTGCAGGTTTTCTGTCTAGGTCATTATCAGTTTGCCCTACCTTTTGGCCCTTTTCACGACTAAAATTGAAAGATTTTCCCATTGATACCAGGGAAGAGTATGAAATGGGAGAAATAGACCCACTTCTCAGCCTGGTTCTGATGGGCTCACGAACTGCATTGTTATCAATTTTCTGGGATATGCTTGATTCTTCTTCGTTCATGGATGGGCTTGTGATGCAGCTGGAGCATGCTGGTGTAGGATTTTCAAGCACAATGTCATTGCCCCATCCATTAATGGAGAAAATTTCCTTCTGAACATATTTATGTAATGAATTGTTAAACCCACCATCTTCTTTGGTCTCTGTTTCCTTATTGTTCTCACTGTTATTTCCCTGTGTGCTGTATTGTTCATCAGTACTTGAGCACTTTGCTTTGAATTTGCTATCATTTCCCTCTGTTTCATGGATTTTATTAAGTGGGTCTTTATGGGGTGACAGTGTGGTCAAGGTGGAAGCCGAGTCTGAAACATCTGATTTCACAGGCTCTGCTGCACCTGCACACCACGGGCTCCATTCCTTGTTCTTTAACAGTTGCTTCTCATCCATTGCCGCGCTTTATAACACTATTTAAACTTTAATGGAAATCGTGGATTTGTAGACATAGAACAGAGTTATCAGCAAGGATACCGATGCATACGAAGAAATTCGGGCATATATATCTTTGTGTTTGATGGGTTGTGTCACTTCTAATCCCCTTCAGATCCTTAAGGTTTGTTTTGTTTAATCCCATTGCAACTAATTTATTTATTTTATTAATGTGAATTTATAACATTTATATCAATAAATTAATAATGAAATTTACATGGGGTGAATGGGAATTTTGTGAAGTCATTAATGGTACTATTTTGAAACTATGTAGGTGTTTCAGTTGTCCAGCTCTTAATTAACTTTCAACTAGAGGATTTAATGTGATGGTGAGGAGCAAACCCCATATCAATAGAGAGGATTTAATGTAATGGTGAGGAGCAAACTCCATATCAATAAAGTATGAGACCTACTTAATTGTCAAATTTCTTTAATCACATGAAAATAATTAAATTAATTAATAATATAAACAAAAATTATTTCCCAAGAAAAAATTATATATAATTAATATTTTTTATTATGGAAAATGAAGTAATAAAATATTTTTGATTATTGAAAAGGAAGAAATAGAATTTATTAATGGCACGTTATATTAATAAATTAATAATGAAGTTGCCCACGGGGCTTTGGATTGACAGTGAATGGGTGTACTGTTAAGGCACTCCTTACCTTACGATAGGTCACCAGTTCAAATCCCCCGTGGGTGCTTAGGTAGTATTATAGAGAAAAAAAAAAATTAATAATGAACTTTACATATGGTGAATGGGAGTGTTGTCAAGTCATTAATGGTAACTGTTTGAAACTATGTAGGTGTTCTAGTTGCCTAACTTTTAATTAACTTTTAACTAGAGGTTTAATGGTAATAGTGAAAATTAACTTTATATCAATAGAGTATGAACCTCACTTGTTTGTTAAATTTTTTTAATCACAAAAAAAAAAATATAAATAGAAATTATTTCTTAAAAAAGATATAATTTTATTGTTCTTCAGTATTATTATAATTTGTTGATAAATAAAGAGTATTAAATTAAATATATTTTTGAGTATAAATTGCCATATATGATAATTAATAAGTTATAAATTGATTTAATTTATATTTTATAATAGCTTAAAGGTAAATTAAAAGAAATAAAATTCATTTTAGATTTATGATCAATTTTATTACGAATATAAAGAATATTGGCTTTGGTTTTATGATAATTAAGTGTTGAAAAAGTATTTTTCATTTATCTCAATTTTGACATTTTTATTTATTTTTTTAGTATTGTAAATAGTTATTTAATTACGAGAAGTTAAAGATAATAATATTTATATTAATGATGTGTATGTAGCTTTGGGTTGGTAAGAACTAGCACCATTTTCTTTAATCGTTTAGGAAAAACATAAAAGCTACTTTACCTAAGGACTTGGTCATGGAACAAACAATGAAGTGGAAACTCAACTTTCTAAGGAATATATTTGCCAAAATAGAGGAGAAATTTAACCATTATTGGAGACTACAAGATATTTATTTGGTCTCTCACAAATGGATCTTACTCCTCTCCATCAATTTCTTACATCTTAAGTTGAGTATATATTATGTTGAATTCCTTGGGGTGGTAGGGGTTGGGGGCCAAGGGGGTTCATCATGGACCCTAGAGGGACAACTAGAGCCTATTACGCTTAGGGAATTGGTTTCTTTTCCAACAATAGACCAAAAGCTTATGCTATGTGGAAAGGACTCAAAATGTCAAAGGGAATTAGTGTGCAATCAATTATAGTGATAGGAGATTCTGAGACTATTATCAATTAAATAGATTACCATTCAAGGCCATTGGATAATCCTGTAGATTTAGCTTGAGAATGAAGTAAACAAAAAGTGAGAGCTCTTGTTTTCCTGAACAAATTTCTATCATGTCTTGTAAGAAACAACCAAGAAGTAGACCAATGGGACAAATTTGGCTCAACTCTAAAAGGGAGGGAGCTTGTGGTCAAGGGCACATCATAATAGTAATCCATCCCCTAATCAACGAATAGTACCAATACATGTTTAATGACTTTATTTTTTCACGTAATAAGTTGCAAGAAATTCATAAACCGTCACACAACATGCAATCCAAACTACCTCATGAAATATATCATCCATAATCTGAAAGGATATGAGTCCCTCATTCGCATGCTCATTACATTAAATTCACACGCCTATTACCCATAGTCTCATATTCCTCTAGCTTGTTATGGGAAGATAGAATTGTTTAACACGCACAGAGGGTATGTCTAGCATCTTTGTCAAGTAACAAAACTTCTTTATTTTTGTTTGTTGCCTGAATTATTTATTTGTTTTCCAATGATATTCGAGTTCCAAAAGATGTTTTTGATGGCATGGAACACCCCTTTTTCATGTCATCAATATGGAGCTCTGAACTTCAACATGATGCAAGAAAAGTTAAATCTATGCAAACCATATTCAAAGATCAATAACACCTGCAACAAAGATGAGTAGAGATACTAACCCATATAAACTTGAGGCTTGAGGCCCTTGGCATGCCTTTCACTCATGTGCTCTTAGATCTATTCAAAACATATCTCAAGACCACAACCCTTGAATATATAATGCTTGTGTAGAGTTTAACCTACAACAATCCAAATATGTTGACATATACATGTAGATTATATTAAATGGAAGAAATGATCTTAAGGAAGTGTTGTGTTTTCATATTTAGAAATATATGTGTGTTTTTAGCTTTGGCATATTAAAATTGTAGAGACAATATTGGCATTATAAAATTGACTTATTTTTCAATGTTGAGCATTGGTTTTGGCATTACATGTAAGAAAATCAAGCCTTGAACCAAATCTGAAATAGGGACATGTTATGAAACCAGCGCAAGAAAAGATAGAAAAGATAGATCAACGCCTTAGAATTCAGCCTCTTCGAGGGGGAAACCTCCCTTACATTACATAAATGAACAATTCTTGGATGATTCAAATGACAAAACCTCCTTTCTATATATAGGAGTCTAAGGAGTCACAATATAAACCAGCCGACCTAACAATAATATATAAAGCCACAAAAATAACAATAGAGGGATTCTATGGGGCACAGTAATAACAATATGGGGGCAATAGGGGCACAACAATATTAATAAGGGGTACAACTATCATAGTAATGGGGTAATCACTAGTATTAT